>JAJHUR010136309.1:0-29329 GCA_027495735.1 Lutjanus campechanus | reverse complement strand
GAACTGAAAATGTAATTTAATCATTAAATGCATATTCAAATTGTTTCAAGATAAACATTTCATGCTGGTAAAAATGGCCTACGTACTAATGCTTAGTAGGAAACTGGTGAGACAAGAGTCAACTAAAGCTATAATATGTAACATTTGTGCATTAAAATCTCTAAAAACGCAGGACATGTTGCTAGTTGCTATAACGTCTGGAAAATAACTAAATGTAACATGAGTAAAACTTAAATTAACATGACTTGATATATTTTCATCAGCTATGGTGGTTGTTCAAAAGTGAAGATAGTAAACTCCCATGAGCCCACGCTACCTCACAATGCCATTAAACTGTGTCTTTTGTTATTGTTTTAATGAGAGAGACCCCTAGTGGCAGAATTTGCATATTGTGGGTTTAAACAACCCCTTAAAAGATGATGCATTCGCTCATGATGTGCAGTCATTTTATTGCACTTTCTTACATCATAACCACCATGAGACTGATGGGACTTGACTGGTTTCACAGAGTTTGGACAGCTCTCGGTGCTGCACCAAGATTAAGGCCAAAAGACTTTAAATGTGGCACTGAGAATTAAATTACATAATTTAGTCTTTTCCCATTAAAATAGGAATCTCAAGTCATTAATGGTGCCATTCTTCAGGCCATCCATGAGTTCAGACTTTAGTGGCATCGCCATTTGTCCGTTTCTGCGGGAAAAGCTTGTTACTGGTTCCTGGGCTGACAATAATAGAGCTGATACAGCTTCAACAGCAGTCTCGTCTTGTTTTTCTTCTCTCTGCATGACCCAGGAATGACTTCACAGTTTCTGGCAAATACCGCTTTTCTCTGTTTTGAGAGAGCACTTATCTCTATTTAATTTGCCACAGAAACGTATTTCGCTCTTTCATAGTCCTCCTTTGTCCCCTCAGCTTCTCTGCATATCATGCCACGCAGAGTTCAGCCAGTTCTTTACAGTCTGCGCTGCTGTTAGAATAGCTTGTTGTCGCTCTCTGTTTAAAGAAAATGCAAATGACAGAACAGTAATGTGTTTTTATGTACACCCTTCCTCGTCTTCTTTTGAGTCCAGTCAGGTACATACTCAGCACACAGACTTCAAACAGCACAAACACAATGTTGACGATTCCTCTTTTGAGAATGGCACACAGCTGCAAATCTGACATGTCGCGTTGGTCCCGTAATGTGGCTCAGCTTCATTCACGGATCAGCTCACATTAGATATGAAAAAACCTCAGTATATGAATCTGCATGAGGAAGATTAAAGACTGAAGCACATGCTGAGCCATGTCACAGATGCATATGATGGATGAGTCATATGCTATGTGTTCATCTAATTTTCCTCATTTGTTTCCAGGCATCACCTACAGAGCCCTCTCCATCTGTAGCATGCTGCTGAATGTCAGCAGTTCATCCGTATCATTTCTTCTGAACCGTGTTTGCTGAATGACTCTGACTGCGATGCTGAAGGTTATCTGCATAAGAAGGTTGAGTATACGATGAGCGTGTTTTTATCCTGCTGAGTTTATTGTACTTCTGTGAAGGGATGGTTTCTTGAAAGATTTAGATACAGCAGCATGAGATATACTGTATGTTTCACACCCAGAACTTAATTTGTCATCTTTATCTACAGTACTAACCTATAGTAAAAATATGAGGGGTGTCAGTTTTTGGGTATGTCATGCTTATATTTTAACCATGTGTGAGTGTGTGTGTGTGCCTGCAGAGTAATTACATTTCATAGTCATTCAAGGTTAGGCAGATAAAGAAATATTGCAAAGGAAAGATGGAGATAAAGTGATTCTTTAAAAGGAAATGTTGCTCTTGCCTTGTATTCATGGATGGGCACAAATATATCTTAAAGTATCTTGTTACAAATTACAAATACATACTCATCAAATGGTTCAACACGGGATACAAAATACTGGTTTGGAACATGTATTTAATTAAAACACAATTAGCACACAAGTTATTTGAAATTGCAAAAATATTGTAACATTTTATTTGAAGGGGTGTGCATAAGACTCATTACACTGTCATAACCATGTCATGGTACAGAGTACTGATGAATGTGTATGACTGTCATTAAGTGTCATTCGATGGATGATATTTTTAATGCAAAGTTGACATTGTTTCAAATGTTTTTGTTGTGAAAACTTGACATTAACCAAGACCAAAATGTCTTTGTTATGGCATCTTTTCATTCACCAAGATTACATAACCTGTCAATGTCTTTGTCATGACAACTTGACCAAGAAACTGCTCAGCTAAACTATATCAAGACTGTTAATGATATCTTTATGACAAGTCCAAATGGTACCACTTTACTTGAGATCAAGGAAAATGCTCATAAAACACTTATAATGGTCTCATGATGGCCAGTGTCAAAACAACCACATATGACAGTTTAATGTAACGTTAAAGCAAACCTAAACAATTGCTTAAAGTTTGGTAATGTCAAGTTGTCATAACAAAGACTCTCAAACAGTGTCAGCCTTGCATTAAAGATGACATCATTGACCAAATTGCACTTAATGACACAAGTCATAAACGTTCATGAAGACTCCTTTGTGTTTATGACAGGCATCACACCATGGTTATGACAGTGTAAGGACAGTCTTATGCACACCCCTTCAAATAAAGTGCTTGCAAATACATGGGTTTAGGTAGCCACACTATGGGTCTGACCTTAGCCCCCCTACATTAAACAGATGAGCTCTGCTAATTTCACACGTCATAGATTTTAAGTGGCCGATTAGGATATCTTGGAGGTTGGAGGCTGTGGATTCAGCGATGCATGCTGGGTGGTTTCAGTCCGCTCTCACCGGAAAAAAAAAACAACTGCAGTGGCCATAACAATAATAATGTTCTAGAAACTAGCAGTTTGTTGGCAACGGCTAACAGGAAATACACTGTTATCTTGAATAGCACAAATCAACAAATACAGTATATATTATGTCGACCGTTTTTAGACATTTTAATGCAGAAATGTTACATATTATAGCATTAAGGTTTTAAGGTACGGTTATATATGTCACTATGGAAGTGATTAACAATCAACGCATTTTCTTTCTACTTAGTAAGCATATTTGCTAGGTCTAGAGCACATGCTTTTGCTATTTGCTGTTTTCTTCTGTTGTATTTCTGTTATTCAGTAAACTTGCCTTAGGATGCGAGATCTGATCATATTTTGATTATATAACTTTATTTTAGGGGAAACACCAGAGCAGCTCTCCTCAAGCTGGTCATTAGGAGCACAAATGAAGTATAAATATGTCTTTTTCTCAGAATAAAATACAATACAAACAAATACAACCTGTTTTTGTTTGTATTTTGCTACAAGCTACATCTAAATCATTTCAGCCTGTCAAAATATAAATTACAAAATCATCAAAAGTAAATGAATACATATTTTAAAACCACTTAATTGAAATACTGCCCATCTCTGGTTGCATTTCTACAGATTTTTACTGCTTGCTCCACTTCTTTTTCTGAACCACTGAGATCTCATCAGTCTCAACTGCAGATTACAGCTTCCCTCCCTCATCATTTGCATAGCCTTCATCCACCCCATGACCAAATAAAAAAGTGTAAAGGAAGCTTCTCTAGCAGCCCACCCCTCATCATTTATTAACTAAATGAGCACTGATGCGGCTGCTGATTCAGCTCACTATTAAGATGAATCCTCCTGGTCTCTCAGGACCCTCGCCTGTTGAAATAGGATATACCCACATGTATTACTGAAGTTAATATTTTCAATATTGACATGTTCACTGTTAACGTTGTTTGAATTGAATTAACCTGAGGTGGACTGTAAGAGGTTAGCCAGCTGATATTAAAGCTTTGGCCTTGGATCAACATATCTGGGAGGTTTTCGAGGAGATTGGAGTAATTCGCGTCCCCTTATACAGGAAAGTGACCTGAGGCGAGAGAGTTTGGCTGAGGCAATAAGGCAGAAAATCTAATATGGTGGCATGGGATGTCCCACTGGGCTAAGCTCTGTCAAACAGAGAAGGTAGGCTTCTCTCTCTGTGTGTGTCTCCATTTCTTCTTCCTCTTTCATATGCTGCGCTCTTAGAAATAAAGGTGCTAACTAGAACCATAAAGGGCTCTTTGGCTTGTCCCCAAAAGAGAACCCTTTTTGGTCCCTGTTAGAACCATTTATAAAGGTCCCACTTGGGACCCTTTGAGAGTTTCACCTAGAATCCAATATAAAGGGTTATACCCAGAACCATCTGTGAAAGGTTTCAACCAGAACCCCATATGAGAGGTTCTACAGAGAACCCTTCTATGGTGTCCACTCAGAATCTACTGTGGAGGTTCTATCCAAAACCATTCCACCTTCTAAGGGTGCCACCCAGGGTGTTCTACCGAGAACTTAATTATATTATATTATATTATTAGGGTTTTATCTAGAATCCACCATGGGGGTTCTACTGAGAAGCTTTTTTATAGGGTTTTATAAGGGTTTTATCTAGATCACACTCACAGGGTTCTACAGAGAACCTTTTTATATTCAAAGGGTTTCATTTAGAATTTACCAAGGGGGTTTGACTGAGAACCTTTTGATATTCTATGGCTTTTATCTAGAGTTCACTGAGGGGGTTTGATTGAGAACTTTTTTATATTCCAAGGGTTTTATCGAGAACTTGCCTAGGGGGTTTGTTTGAGAACTTCAAAAGGTGTTATCTAGAACACAATTGAGAGGTTTTACAGAGAACATTTTTATATTCCAATGGTTTTATCTAGAACTTACCCATAACCATGTCATATTATAGTACATAAAATCCTTGATGAACCCTGTAAGAGTTCTTCAAAGACTGAAGAAGTCTTTCTTCAAAAAAGGGTTCTTCCGAAGAAAATGGTTCGGGGTAGAACCTCAGCCCTTAAGGAAGAGCCCTTCAGGACCCCTTATTTCTAAGAGGGCGCTGTTCCTTCCTCTCTGTCTTTCTCCCGTCTTCTCCTTACATCAGGCTCACTAATGCATGCTCGCACACACGAGCAGTTACACATATATAAAGTGATAAGCTGTGAGTCCTGTCTCACTATGACCTTAACCTCATTGTAGAGTTTATTGGGCAGCTTCACCGCAGAAGTAACCTCATTTTGCCTGGAGGAATACAGAGTCAGCTATTTGTTTGGCTGCTTGCACACTTCCAACAGTCCTATACCCCTCTGTCTTTCCCCACTGTCCGCCCCCACCTCTGTCCACCCATTTGTTTTCCCAATATATCAACCCACCAACCAACCACCCACGGGTATACACACACACACACACACGTCTACAGATGGTTTAGTGGCTTGCTGTGCACTGACGGATATGGTTCAATAGCTTTAGGCAAAAGAATAACATTGTCAACTTTCTGCTGAATTGCAGACGTAATGTCCACACACAGCACAGCCGTCGCCATTGATGTTGCAGAATTGGCTGCGCTCATGACCAGGTAAAGGCCAAATGCAGCAAAGCCTCTGAAACTGGCCATGACTGAACACAAAGGAGAGAGGAAAAAGAAACAGCAAAATCTTTCATCTATTATTCTGTGCTAGTTTAAGTACCGCAATAACCTTCTGCCATGTTCACTCTAATTTTTGGATTTTATTGTACTGTCTCACCCACCACAAAGTGTGTGAGTGCAAGGACAGGTCCCATGACAGATTATTCATGTCAGGTCATGAACAGACTTTGCTACAGACGGTGAATTACAGGCTTATTTCCATACTTGTCTACATCACTCGCGCTCTCTCCACTAACTTCCTCATCCTGCACAGCTGACTGCACAGTGAACTCCCAGGTCCTCTAGGGGCACCAGTCCACCACCTCAGCCTGCCCTCGCTCGCACTCAGGTGCCGTGCACACTTGTTGTACAATATACAGCTATCAAACTCAATGTGAGGGAGGAACACGGACGTAGATTACAAGATAGATTTATTTATCGTTATACAACACAAGGTTATAGAGCTGAATATGTAGTTCCCCTTTTGCCACTCATAAAAAAATAAATTTAAAATCATATACAGTAGAATGGTTTAATAGATAAGAATAAAAACAAACTATTTGCATGATGGAGTGCTGCAGATAATTTAAGTAGCCTCACAGCTTGCTTCACACGGAGAGACTTTGCTACAAATCTTACTAACAGAGCTCGTATCTTTTTGAAAACATGGCAGCCTTATTTGATTTATCTTCCTCCTGCTCCTTTTTCGATAATAGAACCTGTATAAGTTGTTTATATTATCGTGTATCATCTGTTTTTGTGAAATTGGTATTGGAAAATACACAGAAATGAGCGAAATAAACAAAATGAAATGAAAATAAGTGAACAGCTACCGGTGATAGGGCTCCTGCTTGAATAGCACCCCATACAATTGAAAATATAACATACACGATTTCCCTATTTAATCCCATGTGTTTTGAACTGAATTATATTGTACATTTAGTTGACTGTTTCTAAGTTTATTTCTAGCCGGTGTCCTGATTTTTTATTGTATGTGTTTGTTTTTCCTCCTTTCTTTTTTGCCCCTTTTCTCCTTTTCTTCCATATTTACTACTATTATTACCATTACTTTTCTTTTGTTGTATTATTCATTTTCATTGCTATGTCCTCAGTCTTTAGTCAGTTCAATCATTTCTACTATTTAGCTCCTATCTATACATTCATTCTGGTGACCACAAGACAGAAGGCAGCAAAGATTAACGATTTAATTATATGTCCTTTTCCACTTTTCATTTAATAGCAATGTTATATCGTGTTGTCCTTGTACCTTTGGACATCCAAGGAAAAGGCGTGAGGACATTGGCAGGAGGTGGGAAGGGTTCTTTGTTGTTGAAAAGTAAAATAGAAGAAAAATATTTATTTTATTGTATACTGTATGTCTTTCAATAAAAACTAAGTTGGAAAAAAAAGTATTCTTACAGTTGGAGAGAAGCGGCTGCTCTGAAGTCTGGTTGTCTGGAAGTGAATGTTTGTGTATTTCTTTCTGGACACAGACTGTGGCCAGGGTGGGTATTGTCTGCACAGGCACCTCACCTCCCCATGAAGCTGGCAAGAACATGTAACAGAATTTTACTTTCTTCAGTTTCCTTAAGAAATACGGCCGTCTCTGAACCTTCTTTACCAAGGTGGAGATGTATGATGTCCATGACAGATTGTCTGTGATGTAGCTTCACTTGAACCTAAAACTGTTCACCTGCTCCACCTCATCTCCATTGTCTTTGCCTCATTTTTCTGAAAATCAAAAATCAGCTCCTGGGTTTTGCTGATCTTGAGCAGTAGGTTGTTGTCTGTGCATTTTCTGCCAATATTCCTGTCATTGTTTGAAAAACAGGTGACGGCGGTGTCATCCACAAAACTTCACAATAGAGTTTTCTTCATGTCAAAGGTTGCAGTTGCGGGTGTGCAGCATGAACAGTAGTGGGATGAGCACAAAGCCTTGAGGGGCTCTCTGGTGTTGAACCCTTGAGTGGAGCAGGTCAGACCACCACTCCTAACTATCTGAGGTTTGTTTGGGAAGTGTAAATGCAGTGTGGTACTCAAGTGTTAAGTTTGCCAATCAGCCTCAGGGGGAGACTGTTGAATGCTGAGCTGAAATCAACAAACTGAATTCTAATATAGGTGCTGTTCTCCTCAAGGTGAGTGAAGACTGAGTGGAGGACAGTGGAGTTGGCGTCCTCTGTGGATCTGTTGGTTCTGAATGCAAACTTGTGAGGGTCCAGGCTGGGTGGTATGCTGTGTTTTGTGTTTTGGAGAGCCAGTTTCTCAAAGCACCCCATCAGAATGGGCGTGAGTGCAACAGGGCAGTAGTCATTTGGACCAGTGACTACAGACTTTTTAGGCACAGGGATGATGGTTAGACCTCCTTCGTAATATATACACAAAAAGAACCCAGTGCTTCGTACATGTGCATTATATAACAGCTGTGAGTGATTGACTGCTAGTCATTGGGACTTTTTGTTTAATTCCTTCCTCCTCTCTCTGTCTCTGTTTGTCTGTATGTGTTTTTGTCTGTCCATCAAAATGTCCTCATCCAATCTTTTGTTCAAACCTTTCAAATTTGCTATTTTTAAAAGTTTTCTTGTCAAACAGGCCCTTGTAGCAGTGCAAATGATGACACGTCTCTGAGAGGTAAAGACAGAAGCAGTCTCGGAAGCTATCATCTGACGATAGCTTAGCCTCTGGGGGCAGCAGCCAGTGTTGATAATGGAAACGGAAACGGAAATCCAGGCTTAGACTTCCTCTTCACACAGACTGTTTACCTCCTTGCAACCAAAGCGCACTCAAATGTGATCGGTCAATACTAGTCAGACAACAAATGGAATCCAGAACACTTCCAGTTCCAAAATTTTGTTTACAGTACACATCTGTTTACAGAGGTAGAAGGGGCTTGATATTGTTACACTGCAGGATAAGCAGGATAAAGTCAACTTTCTACTCTCCTCAGTTTCCAGTACTTATATATGCAATGTGTTTTTGTTTGCTAGCTAGTCAGTTAGTGTATTTCTCCATGGTAAAACACTAGCTAATTAGCTAACATGCATCAATCATTAGCTAACCAGTTAGGTAGCAGTTTGCTAACACTAGATAACTTAAAATGTAACTACGTTTCAATTTTATACAGTAAGTCCCCCAGCAATATCTTTTTTACCATTTTCAAAATGTTGTCTTCCTTTCAAGCCTAACAAATAGCAAATCTAACTATTATTGGAGCACAGAGCAAAAAGGAAGGGTCAAGTTAACACTATGGAAACACAGATAAATGTTAATACTCAACCCAACCTTTAAGTATACTTCCCACTGCATGTGTTTGCTTGGAACCAGTCTGCTAAGGAACTCAATTATTTGCTGGAAGATTGATTATTTGTTATCAACAAACTATTGCACTTTTTTGTTGCTGTATGTTTATTTTATGAAACCTTGCCTGATATATGTAAAAAAAATTGTTGTATAAAAGCAATAAGCCACACAAGGGAATGATTCATAGTGATTTCAGAGCAGCTAAGGGCATCGTAAGGCAGGACACAGAGAGGAGAAACCCCAACCTCTTGGGACTTATTGCTTTATTCTAGAAATGGTCATGAGGGTCATTTTGGAGCGCAGTGATGAACCACTTATTTTGTCGAGTTTAGAGGACTTGTTGGTTCATTAGTCACATCCTCTTTTCTTCTCCACGGCCTTAACTGCTCCTCTTCTCCACGGCCTTAAATGCTCTTGGAAGAATAGACGTTCTATTAAACGCAACCATCAATTCAGGAGTGTAGGTTGTTTGTGCTAGGCTCTCATTAGTCCAAGCGGGTTATTAAAAAAAAAAGAAACAACAACTTCAACTGCACTAAATTACTGATTATATTATCATCTAGATTTTGGGCGGTGTGGGACGGGGTGCGAGAGTGACTTTATAAAGTACCTATTGAGGCACACAATGGCCTCATCCATCTTCTTTGCTTTCCTTTCAGCTCTGATTAAATGAGTGTGATGGATCTCGCCATCATTAGGGAGACTGAGGGCTGGCGGATTGAAGCCATCACAAATCAGCTTTATGTGGGAAGAGCATGGAGTGGCAGTGACAGCTTTACAGCTCCTGTGATATTAATGGAGTGGACCGTTTTACATTGCATGGCCCTGCAGCCCCTTTCACATCAGATGTATGGTAACCAGGGGTCATTATAGATCTCCAGGCTCCAAGTTATGAGAATTTCCACTGGTTCTGTACTTTAGTCAGCACATTACTGGTTGTCCGAATTGCTATTTAGTATTCCCCTCCTGAATTCTCAATGTTAATTCTGACCTAGTGCCTCAAGACGTAAATTATATCTAATAGTAGTGTGCATCAGAAATTGTGCCTATAAAAAATTTAAAAAACCACCTATGTTTCTTGGAGCTTGTGTTTTCCGCTGCTGCTAAAAAGGCACTAATGAGAATATGGTTCACCAGTGGTGAGAAATTGCAAGCTGTGATTTAAAAAAAAAAAAAAAAAAAGCACAAGCAAAGTCTATGTTTTCTCAAAATACAGTCAACCAAAGTGTCATCTTACCACAGATGGCGTTCCCTCCACGGGTCTTCCTCACCTGATTTTCACAAAGTGGATGCATGCCTTTTTCACAATCCAAGTGTAGAGACTCTCATACGCTTAACTCACAGCAGAAAACGCCTTTGTTCCGGAGTACAAGAAAGAGGTCAGTCAAGTCGCACATCCTGAGAGTCACATTCCTTCTTATTTAGGCGAACGTGCAAAATCTCCGTCTCTCTATGTTTAATTTAGCAACAGACGGAGCAAGATGCCTTTGCTGCTCTAACTATCACAATAAGTGGGTCTTCATCGAGCTGAGGAAACTTGTGTTAAAAATGTACAACGCACTCTCACCATACTCTCTCACGCTTCCGTTTCTTTGGAAGTTAAATAAAAAATATATGCTTTTACTCAGAATGCGACACATTTCACATTTTCAGAAGCTTTTCCTCCAAAAGTAATATTAATAGCACAGACTCATAACTCTTTTCTACTGTCTACCACATTGTTGTAGTGCAGAGAAGAACATGCAAATTTATCACACACCACTTCATATGTATTCAGGGGTTAAACCGGGCCAGGGCTGTCCAGGGCCAGCACACAGGCCTACGATCTTCTGCAGAATCTGGCAGCCATACAAGATTGCACAGGGCCCCACTTCCACATTGTGTCAAAGTACATGTCAGTTATTACAAAAACAAACTATCCTTCATGAAAAGAGAAAAACTGCAGGAACAGCAATCAGGTAAAGTTGTGTTCTCCTCTCCAAGATTGATGTCAGTAAATAACAGTAATGTTAAGTTAAGGTGCCAGGTTGCATTGCATCTCTCTCTGCACTGTCTGACTCGTAGCTGGGCAGTGCATCTCCTGGTCAGTCTGTGTCTTGCTCTCTGTGTTCTGTGACTTTCTGCCAGACAAAAGAGAGTGAAATACAGCTTGTGAATACATTTGAAAAATAGCAACAGGCAGCAGTGTTTTTTAAACTGCAGGTCAGCAAAGATAATCGTGTCACATGTGTGCATGCATTCGTATGTGCATAAAATGAAACAGACAACAGATGGAGCTCCTCACAGGTGCACATAATCACAAGACAATGATTATCTGATTGCTCAGTCACAGTTTAGTTATAGCTCTGAAATAATGAGAGATGGAAAGCAATGGATTGACACTGACCAATTAAATATTGAGTTTAAAATGAAATAACTGACTGGCTAATTACCAGGCAGCAGAGCCAACGCTCAGTGTTGCGCCCTGCCCTCGCTGCCTGGCTACCTCGCTGACCTGCTGCAGCTCACACACAGTGGTGACCGCACAGACAGCGTTAATGCTTCTGCGCTGCTGCTGCCAGGCCTATCTTTCTACACTGAGTTTGCCAAAGAGTTGTGAAGAGAAGAAAAGAGACAGAACCAGAAAGCAGTGTGATTTTTTTTCCCTCATTCAGAGAAAAAGAGAGCAAGAAAAAGACAGAGCACAATGGAGAAACACTGCCCTTCACTCATTTTTTCTTATGTCTGTCAGATCATGTATGTCTGTCAATCAGAAGAACATAGTGTGCTGATTTTCACCTCTATTACCACATATATTATAATAACTTCATTTATATTGCACCTTTCAAAACAAAGGTACAAAGTGATAAGTGAAGTGACTGATATACTGTATAAACGCTAAATGGAAACATTTTTGAAAAAGCTACGCAAATGATCTCATGCACACAAATAACCCACAGCAGATAAACAGCTATTAATACCCCTTATTAACACACTTTAGCTTCAAATATTCCTTTAGTTGCTGAAAAACATCAACAAACATGAAGATACACACAGCAAAGCGTTGTTGTCATTAGCAGCAGGGATGGAAGCAGCGGAAAAGCTATGACAGATTCACCACACCTGGAGCGGAGGTCACCTTTCCTGGGGAAAATGGCATTACAGCTGCAGTAAATTCAGGCAGATTGTTCTCAAGTGAGCGAGCCGGGGAAAGCAATATTAGAGCAGCAGAAAAACAAAAACAAAAGTAAGCCAATAGGAGACACAGTGGGGTGTCAGGCTTTTGCTTTCAGAAATGAGTTATATCCAAACCATAGGCAGCCACTGAATACAGAATAGAAGACACACAGAGCCCCATGCCTGCAGTATGCAGCTCCCAACAATGCGAAGTGTTCCTTAAATCTGTGTTTATTTGTGTGTGTGTGCGTTCATTTGATATGTGTGAATCATAAAACAATGTCTCTGTGTGAAACCTCTCTGGCAGAATTTGCCTAGTGTGAAAATCCATCCACCCAACATGAGCTAACATTTTACTCATTAATGTCTTGAGAGGTTTGCACCAGAAATACCAAACAGCCTGCAGATTGTGTCTTTGTATGAGGATGACAGCATTTGCATTGTTGTTTGTGTCTGTTTGTGCATTTGTTTGTTTGTTTGTTTGTGCGTTGTTGTGTTTGTTTTTGCCATGTGCTTTTTTTCCAACCCTTTGTGTGTTTTGACATCCACATTGTACACGCTCGATTGAAGGAAAGACTGTAATCTACACGCTGCTGTCGGTGAGTCACTCTTTTCAATGCAGCTATTCATACATATTCAATGGTTTTGTCACAAATGAAATAGTAATTAAAAGGGAAAGTCCGTGAAAAGCATGGAAATGTCAGAGAATGTGATATTCTCCATTGAACGGTTAGAAAAACCCTGGAGACAATTCATGTAACACAAAGTCTACTGACTAAACTATATAATTCAACAGTAAAGAGTCAGACAATTGCTGTTAGACTGACAATAGTCATTTAAGTTGAAAACGAATAAATAGTTTTTTATATTTATATAGAATGCAATAGTTTGCATTTTGGTAAACGATGGAAGAAAAAATGCTCATTGTATATAGAAATGTGATTAAAAAAGACTAGGGGCCCTATTCAAAGATCTATAGCACATGGTCTAAACTGTATGGCACAAGTGCATTTAGGGAGTGTCCAACTTTGCTATTGAAATGATAATAAACGCATTCAAACGCGTAATCTGGATGCAAAGTAAGGTGCAAGGTGCAAGGAGCCTTGGGCACAACATGCATTAAGTCAGAATCATATCTCCCATTCCCTTTGAGAGTCAGGCACGTCTGCCTCTGACACACTGCTATTTAAATGGCGGATTCGACAAGTCGGAGAAGCAAATGGGGATGCTGAAATTACCCACTTGTTGTGATGCAGACACTGTGGTTAATCGGAAATGTTGGGTCATAAAAATTAGCATTATTGATAAGAGCAGATGGGTTTCTGGTGGGTGAAATAAAGAATCTTCCTGTGTGCACATTTACGCACAAGGCACAGCAGCATAACTTCTGTGACATTGCTGCACACGTAGAAACTTTACTACTTTAACTTAAGAAAGCAGCCTCTCCAATCATTAAAGAAAAAACTAATACAATACAATAAAGAAATCACCTGGAAAGCTGATCCACATCATTTAAAATATTTAATGAATGGAGAGGCTACCTCCAGTCATTTTTAATGTTTCCATGCACACAGTAATGTCACTGCAGTAAACGTAATTAATATTTAAGCAGCAAAACTAAAACCTGTAGTTACAAACTTAACAGGACAGAGTAAACTCTTCAAAAGAAACAGAGAGAGTTCTGATGGGAGTCACGGCTGCTTTACTCCAAACAATTTCACTGAATGAACTTCAACTGTGTGTGAGACCATCTGAATATGTAGAAGAACACAGGACATTAATTACGTGAAAATGACGACTGCGTCAGTCAGACAATAGCAATGTCAGCAGTGTCGCACTGCTGGGCAGAACAGCTCTAAAGTCTACAGCCATTCTAGAAATTCTGTGAAGTTGCATTTCAATATACTGCATTTGCAGGTGTTTGGTCATAAATGAAAGAATCTAGACAATTAGAATTTTGGCATGAAGATGCCTCTAGGTGAAAAGTGAGGTGATCATCAAAGTTATCACAATTCATCCTAGGAGGGACACAAATGTCTGTACCAAGTTTCATGATGATCCATTCAACAGACATTTCACAAAAAAAAGAAAAATGTCATCATGGTGGTGCTACAGTTTGCCGGGGGATCATCATAGTCATTCATCCTGTGGGGAACATGAATGTCTGAGCAAAATTCATGGCAAAAAACTAATGGTTGTTGATATATTTTAGTCTGGACCATAGTGGACCATCCCTAGAGTCACACTACTAGCAGTGTCTGTCTGTAAAATAAAATACAGCGCCATTGTTCTGTTTCATACTGGATTCACCCTCCGACAGGGCTGTAAATCTCAGTAACTGCATCCAAAGCTGTGACACTGACATACATAAAGTTAAATGATAGGCCTATCTTAATAACAATTTTCACATGCCATGTACATTGTAAGAGTTAGTGGATGCTGCAATCATTCCCCCTGTCGATACTGGCCTTTTAATAACCCCCTTTTCTGACATGAATACACTGTAAGAAATAAAGAAAAAGTCTTCAGTCCTCTCTCCATGCAAAAGTGCATTCTGAAGTTCACACAACACCAACTGTAAACCTACATGCAACAGTCTAAACAAAGGTATCTGAACCAGGGTTGGTACTTTAAAATCTATTCCAATACAGTTACTAATTACCTGTTAAAGTCAGAAAGTCAGTCAGAAACCTAATCCAAGGATCACAAGTAATGTAACTTGATTACTTTCTGTTACTTTTGGATTACCTCAATAATAAATAGTGGGGAACTGTTTAGCCTAATATGTTTTATAGTCATTATATTCCTTCCTTAGTTATGCGGTTGTTATGTGTAGATGACGTTAGCGGTTGGTCTGTGTAGATAATGTTGGCGGTTGATTTGTGTAGGTAACATTAGCGGTTGTTCAGTGCGAATAATGTTAGCCGTTGGTCTGTGTACGTAACATTAGTGGCTGTTCTGTGTAGCTAACGTTAACTTTTGGTCTTACCTGTAAGAGACTGTTGAGTCCTTGCACGATGACAGTATTTATGTTACTAATCCCCATTTTTTCTGTACCTGTAATGGAATACGGTTACTTTTTTGGTATCCTAATTACTTAATCTTGTTACATGTAATCTGTTATTCCCAGAGCCTGATCTAAACCCATCATGTGAGATATAACACAAACTTGAATGCATGGGCAGCAAACGCTGCGGTACCACAACATAACAGGTCACCTGGGACAGGTTTGGCACTTTCAGCACATCCACCTACTAAACAGAAGGTGAGAGACAGCACAGCCAACACATGCAGATCCTAAAGCATCAGCTCTGTATGCCTCCTGCACAATAAATCTCTCACGCCCACTGGTCTCCTCTGAGTTCTAAACATGAACCTGGAGAGAGACCTTAGCATAATACCAGACAGTCAGGAATAAATTTCCACTCCACGCCCAGCTTTCTGCAAAGCAGAATGTGGGAGGACAGTAAGCCAACAAAGGCAGGTCTAGTCAATGCTGCACATATGTCCTCCTCACGTTCCACTGATCTAGCCTGGTGATGCCAACAGGGATGGTCCATGCCTGCCAAAATGTAAGCTTGATATGCCATTACAAAGACAGCGGGCGAGCCTATGTTTAGACTGAGGGCTAAGCATGTGTTCACACGCTGTCGTCCTCCCCTCTACTCAGTGTTTGAAAGCCAGAGATGGGGATGTTTATTTGAAAATGGTTGAGCCAGTACTATCATTGCTTTTGACAGCATTTCATCTTTCTTACAGTAAGGTCCCAAAAAGCAACAAGTAAGTGGTATCATATCCACACCATGAACTAGTGTAGACAGCCTGAGGTAGGCAGTTTATCTTTGGTATAACTGAGCAAAATGTCAGTAAGGACCTTTAAGCAAAATGTAATTGAAGTAGTCTGAGAGAAAACTAGACTTGCTCCTTGTCTTGGGTCTTTAGAAAATCCGGCATGTAACAGGAGATTTATCAGTGACGGAAACATAACGCCCCTTTCTGCCACCAATCACAGGCTGGTAAGATAGTTGACAGTTGAGTCTTATTTACCATTATTATGTCAAAATTAGCGCATATATACAGATTTTTTTTAAACTTCTCTAAACTTGCTAAAGATAGGCAATTGACCCTTTTCCCAACACCAGTCTACGAGTTTGCAATTTCGTGCCAGAAAGCCGAGACTTGACTTGTGTCTTTGCTAGAGGCATCATTAAAAGTCTCTGTGTGTTCAGCTCTCAGTACATTTGTAGCCTCTAACTGAATCTCTGTGTTTTGATGTTATTCTCTTTCATGTGTCATTGTTTGTACTTTCAGGTATTGTTATTATTTTTTCATGTTCGCTTTCAGCTGTATAGGAGTCATGTTAAGTTACTGCAGATGAAAACCAAACATTGCCTTCATAATAGAAGCCTTTAGATCACAAAATAACGGGGCAAACTCCGCTGTGCTGGTCTGTCGCACCAAATCAAAACAAGTCAAGCAAAAGTCACATAGGAGCAAAAGAATCATACATGGAGGCATCAAGTGTTTGTTGCCTGTGCAGAAAGGGGCCAAAAATTTGTGTGTTGACCCAGGTTTTATTCCTGCTGATCCGAGCTGGAGCTGATAAACCCCCGTGACCACTGCAGAGTCATTTGACTCAGGAGTGACTGCCAATTGGACCCTTTACTATTAAAGACAAAAGCTAGATGTTAGTGGATGTCAGAGGTTTTTCTGTCCAGTGTAAAACGGGCTATTCAGTATTTTATGACTTTTGAATGAAACTCAAAAATCAACCATCTTCCAGCCACCAATGCAAAGTGTCAATAATTTGATAACCTGGGAATGAGGCTCAGCAAACAACGATCTTTCTCCAGGATCGTTTACTGCACCTTAAGGCCAGCCAAGGATCATTACGCTATCTTGTTGGAGACAAAGGCAATGCCATCGGGCATCTTTGTTGTCCTCCAGACAGGGGAGTGAGGACTAGTGGGATTTTCACAAGAGCAGAGGGGCAGCGTTTGGTGGAGCTGCCACCACATGGCCTCACTGTCAGCACAGCACAGCACACCACATGAGATTGCTGGAAGTGATCCCACCACCACTGGCATCTCGCCACCACCAGACGGCTGGTGTTGTTGTTGATGAGTGAGACGAAACACTGCCAGTGTAGGTCAACTTTGCTGACCAAGCCAGGACAGGAGGAGCACAAGATTATTCTGATTGGCTCAGCAGATGCAGATGGGAAATTATCAGCTCGCAGATATGCAAGGAAGATTGGCTATAATCTATAAAGCCCCTACACCCATCCACCCATTTTCCACTGCTTACTACATCACAATCAGAAATGAAAGTAGATAGAAGTTCTTGCTGGTACTACTGCAACCTTAATTGCTTGTTCTTCTTTCTATTCCCAGCTTCATGCATCCCTAAACACACACATTCATTTTTTTAATGCCTGTAGTGTAGAAAGAACATTGTGTATAGCAGTTAATTTAAATGATGTAAGTGCCACATTTGTGAGTGTTGACAAAACTCTCCAAATCAAATTATTACAATTTGTTTTGTTTTAATTACAACTAAATTAATCAACAAAATAATTTACAAGTCTCTGTCTTTGAATTTTTTCAATATTTGGCACATAAATAAAAGAGATGATGATGAGTGGAATGTCTGAAAATGCCTCTTACAATGTGCGCATTGAAATGGAAGATAACTTCAAACATTTTTCCATCAAAGCAAAAACACTTTGGTGTTGCTTTGGTTGTAAGAAAAAAATGAAAATACAGGAACAATAAATCAAACGTACCCTTCCAGGCACTGTGTGTGTTTAGGAAGTAAAGATATGCACTGTTATTGTGCCAGACTTACACAACAAACCACTGAAGTTGTGTAGCTTGCTTGACCCCCTTGTCCACGTTGTTGGAATGAAACCGAACATCAAGGAACATCACAACATATTTTAGTATATCGTTTCACTTTGGATATTTTTGCAAGTAACCACTGCCTGCCAAAACCCCACAGCACTCAATATCAGTCAGCTGCAGTTATAGTTGACGTGTTTTGGAAAGGCAGTGGAGTTCCCTCCAGCACGGATTAAAAACCCACAGGTCTGTACTGGGCACAAACACACTGGAACAATTCAGAAGCAATTTAAAAGAACAGTGTTGTTTACGTTGACCTACCATTATCAGATTTGTTTTCTTGTTGGAAATGTGATCGAGATGGCTCGTTCTTTGTGGGTTTTGGCCGGCAGCTGCTGCACGATCATTGGATCTTTTCAGGCTCATGTATGCCCACTTTATGTACGAAAATAGATGTGTCCATTTCAAACAATGTAACCGTCACTGATCACGTACTTCCACGCTTCATTCACATTGGCATAGATGTTATGAAAAACATCCACTAGAGGGTGCTTATCAGAGTCAAAAGTTACCCCAAAGAAGAAAAAGTTTCTGACAACAAACATGGCGACACTGGAGGAGTTTGTGAAAATGTACCTCTTGAAAAAGGTGCAAAAGCAGAGTCAGCGTTGTAGATGGCGGTGGTCTATGCTGCCAAGTAATTGATGACAAACATCATATCTGATACTTAAAGATTTTTTCGTCTTTAGCACGTCCTGTGATCAGGTTTGACTCGACCTATTGGATACACTGTTACACTGCCCCCACAAATACCAAAGGTACTGCTGTTGTCATCCATATCCATCCAAAATGAATGCAGAGTACAGACAGAAGGCTCTGTATCCATATGCATAAGCGTATCTAATTCCGACATGTTCAAAGACCAGAGAGGATCTGTAGTCGTTCCTGCAGGTTCGGAGTCGCAAAAAGTCTCTACCTGGTTGAACACTCCCAGAATATCTCCTTGGTGATTGGTATTTGATAGACATCCTGATCAGATGCCCGAAATACCCCGACTGGCTTCTTCTAACATGAAGGAATTGTGGTTCTAGTAAGTTCCTTCTGGGTATCTGAGTTGTTCACACTGCTGTGCTTAAATGTCACCCATAGATGCAGATTCATGGCAAAACTCCCTCTGTTAATATAAAAAAAAAATCATTCAAAAACTGCTGCTTCGATATGACTGTCACCTCTTTTTCGACCCTCTTCCATGTCGTCTCAGCTCTGATGCTTTCTTTGGCATTTTCTTTGTTCAGCCCAATGCAAACTCAATAAAAGAGTTTTTCTAGCAAACTTGCAGAGCCACTGGAGTAGGACAGCCCTTGGTATTTCTGCTGCAGCGGATTTTCAAGTGAACTAAGATGGAGCCTGTCACCACTAAGGGTATTAGCAGAATGTGATTTGGTATTTTCTGCTTTATGGGCCCCCTGCACTGTTATCTGGCAGTGGAACAGAGGACTTGGGGCTGTCATTTTGCATGGCATCAGCAGAGACACTGAGCAGATAGTGTCAGCGCTGGGAGATCACAGGTAGAAAGGGGTCTTTTCCTCTGGGATGGGGAGATGGTAATAAGACAGCATCAGAGAGGCAGGAAAATACAGGCCGACAAGCAGAACTTATCTGCACTGTCACTACCTCACTATGAGTGTGTGACATAAAAGAAAGAAGAGGTGTTTTGTGAGACATATTTTTGCAGCTAAAGCCACAGAACATGTGTCCTTTATAGATTATAACCTCTTATTCATCCCTCGTATACATCAATTTTTTAGATGTCATTTGCATCCATTACACGGTGTTCTAAGATTTTGTCAAACTACTCTGTGTTCTGTGGACTTACATAATGTGCTGACCTTGAATTGCATTTGCAAGCAGTGAAAATAATTATAATACACAGAAGTGTACAGGAAATTTGAATGGAAAGGAAAGTGAATGTAGTGAAGCAGAAAAAGATCAGACGATGAAAGGGAGCGAGGATGGAAATAATGGAACGGGAAAAGTTCAAGAGAAGAAAGATAGAAAGAGTGTTAGATCTGATATTGTAAATGTGTGTATAACGTTCCATCAAATGTCTCATGGCAGAATCTTTCAAAACATTCAGTCAGCCATGCTTGAACATAATTTATCTTTTGGCAGTATGTTAAAGGGATAGTTCGGATTATTTAATGCAGGGTCGTATGAGGTACTTATCGATAGGCAGTATTTTAGCCGTAGTAGATGCTGGTTAGCACGCCCCCAGTTTGGAGAGGCAGAGAGGAGTACCAGCAAGGGAGCTCTGTAGACGGGGTCAGCAACAATCTGTTTTTTTTGTTTGCATTATTGGGAGACTTCTGTGTTTTAAAAGGTTAGTTGGGATTCACCAAAGTCCCACAATAAGACACACAAACTGACAAATCGAGGCAGCAGTAGACCAGCCGTTCCTGTGCACTGACTTCCTTCCCCTCTCTCTGAAATATCCAACATACCTTTTTTTAAGTGGCTAAAATACCTCTTCCACAGCTTACATTGCTTAGCTTGCATGCTGGTGCTCCTCTCTGCTTCCCCAAACTAAGGGTGTGCAGACCACCATCTACTGTAGTTAATACACTGACTGTGGATAAATACCTCATACAGCCTCACATTAAATAATCAGACCCATCTCTTTAATAAACTGACTTAAACTTTTCTGAATGTAAACAATCAGCTAGATTAAAATGGCTTATTTTTTTCTTAGTCTTATCCAGTCCAGTATCTTCACATTCTGCTTTGTTGCTCTTGACAGATTGGACCTTGTTTGTTTGACTGCAGAAATGTCAGACAGAAAACAGCCAAATGTCACTGCCAGACTTCCAGCTAGCAATCTCTCCCCCATCCCTCTGCCTGTCTGTCTGTCTCACACATACACACACACACACACAAACACACAGAAGTATTTCATATTTACACTGCAGTCATCCTGAGGCCGCTCTCTTGAGAAAGGCAAACGTGTTTCTTAATCCACCTGCAGAGGAGAAATCAATAGTGTTTTGCTCACCCACGCCGAAAAATATTGTGAACACTGTCTCATCTGTCCAGTTTACACAACTAAATTGTTCCACGGTAGTAATCCAAATATCTGGTCTGATGTCGGACAAGAACAACAGGGCTGGTGGAACGTTGTGCAGCTCGACAAAGTTTTACAGAGTTCTCCAGGTTTATTTTTATTTACATACAGTAAAAGCTGTTTTTAAAGGGGTGCTTAACTCCAATTTTGCACATTAAGCTTAGTTACTAGTGGCGAGGAGGGCTACTCAGTGGGTGAAAACAGCTGCATAATAACGTCTGAGCTTTGGCAAATCGGAGAAAATACCTCAGACAATGTCTCAGGGTTATTTCAGCTTGGACTTAGAGACAAATGTACAACAAAAAGCCTACTCTGAATATTCGAGATGTTTAGTTTGAATGATGTTGCTCAGCAGGCAGGGGTCGAATGAAATACGCCATCAAGTTCCAGGGTTTTTGAAGGTTGACTCTTATTGCTAAACCCGTAATAACAGATTTTTTGACAATTGGTGGGCAGTCAAAACAAGCTGTAAATGTCACTCTGAAATATCATCACCTTTAGTTAAATTAACAATGATGAAGATCTCCGTTTCATTCTCTTTTGCGATAAGCGTTAATTGCAAGTGTCTTTTTTGATCTTACATCCCAGAGATCCAAACAGCGTCCACAACTGAGATAGAGTAGATTTTATATTTATAAATGTTAGCTGTACCTCCAAGTCCAAGAGACAGACCGCCACATCTGTATCTCCTCTTCTTGCTTTCAGAGCTCTCCATCCTGGCAAGGCAATGCCAATGCTAACATTGTTTTTTCCTAACTGACGGTAGCTTTTCCTTTGTTGACCATCTGACTTCATCTGAACATCAAGTTTCAGCTGTTGTATCCATCTTTTC
Organism: Lutjanus campechanus; assembly: GCA_027495735.1. NCBI lineage: Eukaryota > Metazoa > Chordata > Actinopteri > Lutjaniformes > Lutjanidae > Lutjanus > Lutjanus campechanus. The sequence continues at coordinate 7,593 of JAJHUR010136309.1, read as the reverse complement.
TTTGTTTGTTCGGCGTTTGTAACCATCTACTCGTAATGCATCAGAGACTGGAAAACACAGTCCGCCTCTTCACACACAAGTGTCTGTGTTAGCCCCGCTTACCCTAACTGGCAAGTCAGCCACTACTGGATGATGGAAAATGTTTCACTAACTGTGCACCACTTATGATTTAACCACAGACGCCCACTTCGTAATATTGCAAATGCAAAGGCTTTCATTAATGGGTCATAGACTCAAGCACCATCATGTTACCTGATTTGACAGTCCCTTCAGGAAGTTGCAATGTTGCGATCACAACAATTAATGCAAATTCAAGGAGTTCCTGTGGATTCCGTACTACCATGCAATTTTGTCCCATTGCTGCAATCATAGCAGTGCCCCGCACAAACATCATACATATAAATCTCAATGAACCAGCTGCATGTTATATTATTTACTATTGCAAGTTGCACCAATCATAGCAGTGCCCCGCACAAACATCATACATATAAATCTCAATGAACCAGCTGCATGTTATATTATTTTACTAGGCTGTCCAGAATCCAGAATTTTAGGCCACAAAAAGTCCCCAAAAAACAATAAATAGTAACACAATGTTTATTTCAATGAAAATCTTTGAGATTATTACTGCTCTGTGCATTTTTATATTTTATAACTTTGTGCTTGCTGTTTTGAGTTTCATCTAAAAAATTCAAATGCAATAAAAGCCCCGTAAAGCAAAGGGGAAGTGCAGATTCAGATGGTAGTTCTCTGTAGCTTTATCATTACAACTTAATGAAAGTTCAGTTGTAAATCTCTGGAGTGACCCCCTTAATCCAAATATCAAGGTTGAAACAATGTTTAAAAGTTTGGATTTGTTTTGTTTTTTTAAAAATCATTTTCAGCAACTTTTGATTTATAAAATATTTGTATTTATAAAATAGAGCTATAATCAGAGAGGGAACAGTTCAGTAAATGGGTACACAAAAGAAATACTCTCCAAGTGTATATTTGTATGAGTGTCAGGAGCCTTTTGAGAATATTCGTACTTTTGGCCGCACACAGCAACTAATCTTAAGAGCACTTGACCCAGTATACCTTTAAACCTGATGCAAACAAAATGTGTATTAGCAAAAAAAAAATGTGTTACACATGAATAAAAGTACTCAAATGTGTGATTGTGCACCTCATGTTCCTATAGTGTGTTGCTGACTCCTGTCACTTTGAAGCTCTTCTCTCACTATTTTCAGTCTCTACTCTTCTCATTTATGTATTTGGCTGCTGTGTGATATTCATCTTCTCTTGCAGTATTACATGTGTGCTCTCAGAGATGCAAAATGTTCAAAGGTAACGCTTTATTGCCTCTCTCTTTTCATTTTCCTATGTCTCCCTCTATCTTTCTCTGTGTGAGTGTGTGTCTGTGTGCCATGCTCATGGTAGACAGCCATGTAAATGAAGAGACATGAGCCTGGGATGATGCTTTGATGCTGGTGATTCATTCTCATGAAGAGATGTCATCCTATCAAAGTCACTGAATGAAAGAACCTGCCACGTGTGTTTTTCCCAAACGTGGGAGACACTGTTGAATCTGAGAGCCCATATGTGTACTGCACACAGGAGATGTTATGTCAAATCACTTGTGTATATTAGGCACAGACAAATAGCTGCTTCTCATTTAAAGACTTATGCAGCTCTACAGTGTTGTCAGAGATGGGAAGTAATAAAGTACAAATACTTAATCACTGTACTTAAGTAGAGTTTTAAGGTATCTCTACTTCACTTGAGTATTTTTTTTTCTGATAACTTTTTACTTATACACCCTACACAGGTTTCTGTACTTTCTATGCCTTACATTTTCAAAACAGGCTCATTATTTTAGTTTTAATGCATCTGAGGGAATAATTGATTATTTTTATTTTGCATTATTGTACGCCGCCTCCCAAAACATCAAGCCTGATCTCAACCTAAATGGATTGGACAATAACACATGGAAAAGGCAATTCCTATGAGTATTCGTTCTTGCATATCACAACAGACATAATTAGCAAGAAAAAAAAGGCATAAAAGACATAACAAGATGTAACACAAGATGAAAAACATCATAAAAGACATAAACAAGACTACAGGCAAACAAATCTAAAAAGACAAGACAAAAAAAAAACATCAAGACAACAACAATTTAAAAGACGTAGCAAGACAAAAAGACGTAATGAGACAAAACAAGTCATAAAAGACATAACAAGACAACTACGTAAAAGATGTGACTAGACCAAAAAGATGTAACAAGGCAATAAAGGGTGTATTATTTAGTGGGTGGGTCTTGTAGCAACTTTGAGTAAATCTGCTTGGTGTCATGGTTTTGTTTTGTTTTTTTGTTTTTTGGGGGGCGATTTTTTTTAAACTTTATTTTCCTTAAATCTTTAGGACTCAATAGGGCTGGGGATTGTTCAGAAATTTTGATACTGGTAGTCTGGCTTCAACACCAGTTCCTGCACTACTGTTTTTTGTTTTATTTTTTTCTGTACCAAATCCATGTCTCTATAACATGTAGCATTAGCCTGCCAGTCACCAGCATTATTAGATCTTGGTACAAGCATACTGTGTGCTTAATTAATGGCTCACTAACACTGATGAGATTTCTTCTTAAGTGTCGAACACTGGCATCGAATGACAAGGCTTTTTGAAGCAATTAGGTCAGTGCCATAAAAGACAGATGACACATCTCCACTTCCTCCCTCTGAACTGAGGCCAAAATGTGACAAAGACAAGTGCTGCCGTCTTGCACAGGTGATGTCATTTGAAACCAGACTGCACAGTAGTGCCCAGCGTTAGAGCCACGCTATCGAATTCTCACCCATACAACCAGCTAACTTGATCATGAGCAGGGCTCACCTGTAAATCAGTGCATGAAGCCATATTTTTTATAGCATCAAATAACTAATTAAAGCCAAACTGATGAGAAAAAATGAACGCTTGAACAGAACTACCTAAAATGAAAGAAACCATCTTTGGAAAAAACGTATTTGACATGTACTTTGATGTTTCAGTTTGGCCCATATCCTATCTATTAATATTGTGGAGGTGGATTTATGACCTATACTGCAGCCGGCCACCAGGGGGCGACCCAGATACTTTGGCTTCATGTTGTCCATTTCTACGTATATTCAGTCTCTGGTCCATTCCCCTGTGTTTCCTTGTATCTCTGCTTGAAGTTTGACACTTGGGTCGACATGCTGGGAGCATGATCGTCATTAACTCCCGCAAGAGTAAAACTCACATTCGTTAGTTGAAAATGGATATGTTCAGCTAACCGTTCACTAAAAAACATGAGCAAATTCAATGAACAGATTCATTCAGCATGTTCATGCACAGCACTGCAGCTCTAAATATTGATCTTCATTGGTTGGATTTGACTGAACTGGCTCAACAGGTAACTCAGGGACCTGTGCAACTTTTATGGCTATTGATTGTTTGGTGGTGCTAGCGGAATCACAATGTGTATGGTCAAATGGATCATGGAAGTCCCCCATGGTTATAATTTTGTCATTTCTCTCTTTTTTTTCTCCTTTCATGCCCTCCTCTCCCCTTCTGCTTCTCTTTCTGTGTTTTCAGGCAGCTCAAGCCAATAATCTAGCTGCCATGGCACCAAAAAAAGATGAGCATCATTTTTGCATGTCTTTTATGATGCTAGCCCATTAAATGAGAAACAGTGTTAATTTCTAGCAGTGCTCATTTTGGCACATGCCAATTCCCCATAGTGCCACAACAGAGTTGGGACTTTGGCAGTTGGTGTTTTGCCTCCCTCATCAGTAACAGACACACAAAGCCGCTGCTGCATCTGAGAGACAAGTCAACAGCTACAGAAGGACCACCCGGGCCACCCTAGGAATACTGTTCATAATTACATGACTTTGGTCCAATAACAACAGGCAGTGCTAATGCAGGGAGTAGAGTGATGTTTTTGGTTGAACACAGGTTAGTTCCTATTTCCCGCTAATGAACAGAAACTTCTATTTTAACATTTCTCGCCCTGACTTTTTTCATTAGTAGTATCAGGCTGGCATGTATGCTGCTACACCCACATTGAGCCATTCAAAAGAAGACATTCCCACAACAGCAGATAAGAGTTTTTTGTTTGTTTGTTTCGTCTTTGAAAGGTAACACAGCAAGATATAGTCCGCTGTATACTGCTCACGTCTATAATGGCAGAAGAAATGAACAGTCATGGTCATATTTCTCAAGGTAAGGCATTAGTAACCTTGACAAGGGCACTGGATGGCTCTGAATTCAGGATTTTTTCAAAGGTGAATGTACAAGTGAAGCCTTCACAATGTATTTGTGTGTAGTTGTTTGAAATGTTGGGAGTTATGGCATGTCTTTTTAAATGTAGAAATTTGAAATAAGAAAGAAGGACTTTGTGGCCTGAGAGCTATTCATAATAACTGGACAAAGCTGTAGCCTCTTATCGCAAATGAGAGAAAATAGTTGTCTATTAACATGTGTCAGACATGTTCTTTCCTTTCCTCGTGTTTCTGCTGTCTTACTACCTCGTCATCTTTTCCCCACCTTTTTTGATTCCTAATTAGTTTCATCTGCCCTTCATTAGCCCTGTGTATTTATTCTTCATGTTACCCTCTTTTTATTGCCAGCATCCTAGCCTTATCCCCAGTGTTTGCCCTCTTTGGACTTCTGTGCCTTCTTGAACTTTTTGCACAGTGACTTGATTTGTTTGCCTTTGGACACATTGTGCCTGCCTACTCTCTGTAAGCTTGTGTTTTTGATTTTGCATTTTGAGTTTTGTGCAATAAGTCTTTTGAAACCTCACAGCTCTGCCTTCTGACTCTGCATTTGGGTCTGCTGTTTTATATTTTCACTACCTTGCAGGAGCATAAGGTTTATATTTTTTTAGTTTTATGAGATGTTAAAAACAAAAAAATCCCCAAACAAAACATGAGCCATGTCATCAGTGCAACTTCACAACTTCTCAAGAAAACTGTTCTGGAATTCAAACAGTGTCTTCAGTATATCTACTGGCAGAGTCAGTGTACAGGCTTTCAGACAAAGACTGGATTTAGCTGTAGGAGGAGGAAGTGGTACCTTGAAAAGCCATGGCTTTATGAACAGAGACATCCATCATTGTAACCTCACTCAGAGTTATTGGCCTCCCGAAGAACGCCTAACACATATATGGACCTCTACAGTTTTTTGTTTTTTTTTGTTTTTTTTTAGAAAATGTAAAGATTCAATTAGAAAAATCAGTCATGAGCAAAATGGAGAAAAACTTGAACAAAAAAAAATAACACACTGTCAGGAAAACATGTCATTATGACAGTTGTGAAATGCAGGAAAAACAGATGTATTTCTTACTGTAGTTAGACATTTATAAACTGAAAAATATTTCTAAAACAGCCAACAGTCCATGTTTCCCTACTCTAAATTTACATATTGGAAAAACACACATATCTGTTTGGCTTAATTAAAAGAAGAAGATAATTAGTGTTTTATGTTATGTTTTTGTCCATATTTCATTTGCCAAGACTGTACGTAGGTATGATATTTGTGCAGTGTGTCTATGTGACATACTTCTGACTGTACTGTGCCTCGCTATGTTTCCCTCAGGGATACCGTATGAAACCAGTTCTTTAGCATTTGCTTTCTGTATCCCACTTGTCTCTCTTTATCCATCTACAACTCGCCTCGGCGCTCTTCATGGTCTCTCCATGGGAACAATGATCATACCACCGACTATCATTTCCGTTTCAGACGAATTAGTTAAAAGGAACTTTTATCTCTGCCACTAACAGGACTACTAGCTTCAACATTTAAGTAGGAAAAGGACAGATGGTAGTGCTGCATTCTGATCTGCTTAAGGCTAAAGATGAACCAAGATGCTTTAATTGCTCTGGGAAGATGTCGGTAATTGGAATTGCTGCATGTTGAACTTGTAGTACATATGCATGGGAATTACTGTTTATGTAGGAACTTAGACTATCAGAAGAGTTAGAGGTGCCTTTTTCCAGTTGTTTTCTATAGGCAGTGAGAGTTTTGCGCACTGATAATGCACCCCAAGCACTTCACACGTTTGCAGAAGCGCTCTGAATGCCTGGAGTTGACAAAAATTCAACTCAAAGCAGAAAAGCACCTGACACCATCAGTGCTTTTTTCCCCACTGTCCAATTGCAGTATCAAGTGAGAGACAAGCCTTTAGTGATAGTGAGGACAAAGTTTACAGATGCTTAGAAATCACAAATTTCCAAGCATCAAATTACTCGTGGCTGTTGCTAGATACCTGGAGTTATATGAGTTTAGCAACTGTAGTTTTCAGAATTTGAACAGAAAACAGCAGCCTGGAGGCAAATTATTGAGGTACTTTGTTGAAGTTGTTTTTGATTCATTTAAAGTGTACTAATAACTGTTAACATACTGTTCATAGTTTATGTTAAGCTAACATTAACTCACTTTCAACATCTCCCTGGGCAAGATGCCCTGTGATTTCTCCTCTTGCTGAGGATTTCACGTGGATCTCCATTTCCCTGTGCTGAATGTAGTGTTTGGAAACGGCCTCTAACCCTCAATCAGAGCCACAGCTAGCACCCTCCACCTGTGTATTACACATTTTATACATATGTTTAGGTAGCTAATCAACTAACTAAGTTAACTACGTCCAGCTAACAAAATATAAAGGTACAGATCTGAGTATACTTCACAGCAAATGATGCAGCTCATGATTAGGCTAAGGACAGCTAAGTGGTTGCCAAGCAGCAATACATTTTTAAAAAAAAGCACCATGCCACCTTTAAAAAAAGAAAGAAACAGCTTTTTAAAAAACACAGTACAGCATGTTTCATAACCTGGTGGAATTTTCCATTTTCAGTTTATATAGGTTGTTTCAGCAGCGTGTTATGAGGTATTAGCACCATTCTTTTGCTTATTCTGTGAATTATTTTATTTATGATTAATGAAGCAATTTGGTGCAGTAACACTAAGGGGGCAAACTAAGCTGCTGGGTGCTGGTCATAGTTACACAACAGTGAAAATGAATTCCTGCAGTCTAATCTCTTCTTTTTCACACGTAGGTATATTGTTAAGTTCAAGTCATGTCTATTACATAAATGTGATGCTACACACAGCAGCAACACACACAGGCCTCTGTATAACAGCAAAGCTAGCTGAGCTAACGATAGCGCTATGGTATGTGGTTCCACAAAAAGCAACATGAAAAAAACAATTGCCAGCATCAAACCTACTACTCTTGTTCTTTAGTTGGCTTTAAATGAAGCTTAACGTTCACACAGCTTCTCTTGACTGTCCCTCAATATTACAGCATTAGTCCAGCAACATCGAAACACTCTAACACCAAGGTCAACAGGTTAGCCTACAAAATAAGTGGTAAAAGAACACAAAACATGGCAAAACTTACAGCTTCTAAGTTTGAAGTCGGGGCACAGACAGCCGGTATCGATCCATCCTTGAGCTTGAAGTGTTGCTGGCCCTCATATTGCTTGTCGAATTTTTTGAAGCATTGATTCATTCACTTAACGTGCATTGAAGTGTTAAACAAGATGGGCTTAGCCTCATGAAAAAAAGAAAAAAACATGAACATAGGGCTTGTTG
>JAJHUR010136307.1:0-10680 GCA_027495735.1 Lutjanus campechanus | reverse complement strand
TTTGTTTTCGAGAACAGATGATCCACATCTGCCGTCTCACCCCTGGATCTTCTGCTGGGCCGTCCTGTTGTCCAGCACCAGTTTGTGGTTGCTCTGCTCCAGCTCTCGGGCCGACACGTCCAGCTGCTCGTACACTTTAGCATGTTGATCGTTGACCTGCCTGAGGAGGTCCACCTGCTTCGTCAGGTACTAGAGGAGAGACAGAGGACATGTTCAGACCAGGGTGACAGGGACAGGACGTTGCTGTACATCATGAGACATTTAATCTATTATTATTACTATTATATTAGTTAGAGTGACAGAATGCATCAATAAAACACAAGAAAACTTTATTTATAGCACAAAAAACATATACATAAGACTGAATGCTGTAATGTTCCTGTACTTTGTGATGTGATGTTAACTATTTAGCCCCGTCAACTCACGAAGCAGCCAACACCAGACCCTCGCCACACCACCACGTCACAGTCAGCTAACAAACCCCAGCTTAGTTTAGGTTACAGTTAGCTAGCTGGTGGCACCTGCCTCGCATCACTCTTGACTAGTAGAAAGCAATCGTTAAAAATAAACCTTGTTTATTGTTGCTAAAATCAATCCTGTTTCACTTTCATACATAAGTTAGTGTCATGGATTGCGTAAGTAATTTGGCAAGCTAGCCAACGAACATATCCACTCAGACGATATTTTGCTAGCGGTAACATTAGCAAGCAAGCTAGTTTAGGTTAACTACCAGACATATCAGCCCTGAAAGTCTTAGTGAGTGTTATCTGACTTAATCCACCCAAGCAAACTTAACGTCACATCCTTTTCCCAGAAAACCGTGAAAAACGGGAATGATCTAATTTTTTAAAAACTTACTACTACAATCACATCACCAATATAAAGTGATTAATACGTGCTAATTGCTTCAGTTCTTACATATTGTTCCTTTAAACGTCCTTTTTCTGATTAATCTGCTCTTTTTTTTCTTTTTCTTTTTTACTAGAAAACATGTAGTTGTGACAATGTAAACAAATCAATAATAAGTAGGTCAAACTACCAGGAGAGTCAATAGTTTCTAATGACTGAAATGGATCTCATGAAGGAACCACGCGCTAATTATTTTTAGTATTATTATTATTATTATTACTATTATTAATTTAATGTTTTAGCTTAGTATTTGCTTCTTCTCTCACAAAAATTGCCAAGAAATAAAGGTGTGTGACCTCCAAGAAAGTGACAGTCTTACATTTTTGGTTTTCAGTTAACAACTAAACGTCTCTTAAAGCTCCATCAGTGGCTTGTTTAAGTAATAATTTCTTTAAGAACAGTTTATCTTATCAGCTGTTGCAGCCAGGACACTTTGAACCTTCTCGTCATCTAATCTGCCTGCTGAAAAAAACTTCACAGTGACAACAGACCTGCTGTTAGCACAACAGTTCAATGTCAAACTGCACATGTAGGCTGGATGTAAACAGTGAAAAAACAGTGAATAACATGTACGTGAACAGTCAGTCAAAGTTTACCAGGTCAGGTCTATTTTTAAACATTATTTTCATTTTCTGCTAAGAAAATGAGGCTTACAGAGTTACAGTAAAGCAGGTAATTAATTGCAACACAGGTCATGAACTGGAATCAGACCTGTGACGTCACAAGTATCCGGTCCAGCAGGTCTTAAAGAGATTAATTTTGTCTGTCAGCAGTTACATGTTGGGAAGGATTTAGAGGCACACACCCAGACAGACTTTACTCAGGGAAATTAAAGCTACGTCTGAAGTACGGAAAACCTGCAAAACATGAAGATTAATACTGAGTTTCTGTCATTTTAGCTTGAAATAAGACATTGAACTAATCATTTGGTCAAAGATCTGCAGGAAATCCTGCATTTAATAATATTTTATTTCTGTCTTTACTACAAAGAGCTCTGTTTTCTTTTTACTGCATTATCTTTGAGGATCAGTTCTAACGTCTTTTTAAGAGAAATTTATCTGTAAATATAAATAGTTCAATGGTTTTCTAACCAGAAGATGCAGAGGAGTTAGGGGAGTTTTTCAGCCCTGAGTACAGTCTACAGGTCATCCTCACAAGCTGAGTACAGCACCAAAAACAGGGCTCGACTGCAACAGTTGCCAGGTTGCCATTGGCAACCGTTTTAAGAAATTGGCAACTGATTCTTTCCATTGATGGCAACGACTTTCAAACATAAAAAATAGGGACAGCAAACGGCAAAACATGCAACCTAAAATAAATTAATTTGTTGCATCAGTGATTTTATTTTTTAGTGACAGCAAACAAAGTTCAACTAACCCACCAAAATCATAAATGTAAACAATATATAAACAAACAAGATACAAATATAAGAGATCATCTCAAAATGTCAATAAAAGAACAAACTCTTGACTCTTAAAGTAGATTTAAGTGCAAAATATTTGTAACTGTGTGTAAAATACTACAATGATGATGCTATTTTCAGTTTTGGCAACCAGAAGCTGGTGCCTGGCTGCCGGCCCTGAACAACCTCCACAAAGAAGGCAGGCCAGCTTGTATGCTGCCTGAGAGGCTAAATGAAGGGCAAAAACAGCTGGACAACACCCCGCTACTGCTTGTGAGCTGAAATGCTGAATAACTGAAGGTTGTTTGCACAGAATTTAATTAAAGTCATGATTGCATTTGTTGGTGTGGAAACACACAATGAGGCTTTCAGCTACATTCACACAGTCTTTAAAACAGGTGTTTCTGTTTTCTCATTTCTCAACATCCTGCTTTATCTCACTGTCGCTCTTAGTCCAGTTTAAGTTCCCACTGAGCCAAACATTGAAGACTCTTCTTTCTTTTTTGACCTAAATATTGTTCTGCTCTGAGTCACTCCTCTCTCCTCCTCCACACTGGTCTTTGAATGTCTTTTCTTACCTCGATCTCCTGCAGTTGTTCCTGGTTGGTGGAGTACATCTGCTGCAGGCCCTGCTCCAGCTCCCGGTTCCGCTCCAGGAGAGTCTTCCCGAGCTCGGCTGCCAGCTGCAGGTCTGCAAGAGACGCGTAGCGAAGGAACGCGAGTGATTCGGTGCAGCTCATCGTTTGGTCTCACTGATGGACACATGGACACTTTACAAGCAGCTTTGTCAGGTTTGGTTGCTGTTGGCAGGAATCCAGTAACCCACTTTTTAAAATTTGGGCCACCGGAGTTAATCCACCTTTATGAAGTGGATATTTAAAGACTTTTAATGAGGAAAGACTGCTGGTTGTTTATCAAAACTAAAAATCATGCAGGGATATGAGAGAATCAACTGATATTTTCTCATCAACTCAACATAAATATACAAGTTTTATTTATTCAAGTTTATTAAACTTAAAATTTCTGGTATTTATTTTCAGAACTAACGAGTTATTCTAACTTTAAGTATTCTGACTTGAAATTAGGGATGTTAATGATTAATCATTAATCGCTATAGAATTTAACCAATGAAAATATATCAACTGATAATTGATCAATAGTCTAGAAATGTCAGTAATTGCACCTCATCTGACACTGTTTTGTCTGGCGAAGCCATTTGTTAATTAAGGAAACTTAAACTTAAAATGAGCAAAAATTTACATCAAAACAAGAAAAAAAGTGAAAGTGAGAAAAAATGTTTTGTGTCTCTTTAATTATTAATGATTAATCGATTGTTAGCGTTTCCAACTATTAGTTAAGGATATTCATAAAATTTGCAACTCTGACCAACCCAAAGAAATACAATCAGCATATCAGCAGACATCCCAGCATGCATTGCTTCAGAGTAAAAAAAAAATCCCCTGAGACTCTTCTTCTTCTTCTTTACTGTAACTGGTTCAACTTACAGTCTTAAGTTTATTGAACATGTTTTCTCAAGTTAAACTGAAAAGTTAATTTGCTTTGAATCTTTACAAAATTACCTCAACTTGTCTTCTAAATTTCTGCCGATTTAAAATTTTAAGGCAGCCTGAAAAACTCTTTTTTATTATTATTTAAAATTAAGTGTTTATTTTTCCAGTGCAGACATTTATCATTCAGCCTTATTTAATTTAACATTCAAAAATATCCCACATAAAACTGTAAAAATGACACATCGGGTGACATATGAATATTACACACACAAAAACCCCTAAGTTATTTTATTCAACTTAATTAAACCTAAAATTTAAAGTATTTATATTCAGAACACTTCAGAGCTTTGTAAATATGAGTTCTTCTAACTTGAAATGAGTTGAATGTTGAATAACTTCCCAGCATGCATTGTTTGAGAGTTAAAACTCTCCTGAGACCCTCCTTCTTCTTCTTCGGTGTGACTGAGGAGTTGTTGGTTCGCCTTAATATCTTAAGCTTATTTGACATGTTCTCTCAAGTACTGAACTGAATTACTATCAAGTTTATCTAACTAGAAAACGTTGTTTGTTTCAAATCCTTACAAAATTACCAAAACTTGTCTTTTTAAATCCAGTCAAATTAAAGGCAGCCTGGACTTAACTAATGACTAACTTATTTTTCTTTTTAGGTTAAAACAGATTGTTTTTATTTTTAAAGTACAGCCACTTATCATTAGGTCAACTTTCATCTAATATACAAAAATAAATAGTAAAAATGACATAATTGAGTAAAAATATGAAACATTAGACATACACAAACCAATAAGCTTTAGAATAAAAACATGGAATAAAAAAACAAAAGGCCACTTCTTCAGTTCAGTCAGACCTTTTCTGTTTTTTCACTTTGCCGCATATGTGACCGTCCTGCTGACTCTTGCCTTTCCCTGCAGCCTGTCAATGTGCTTCATTTCTACTAAAACAGCATGTAGACTAAATAAAACATCTCGACTAAAATAAATACATATTACAGGTTCAAAAAATCACACAGAAAATGCTGCATATTTAACCTTCTGTGCACCTGCAGGGCTTAATAGTGAGTTTGCAATGTAACACACATATTAAATGTCCTGTATATCCATATTTTACAGCATTAATGTCCTTATTTTTGTTATTTGGCTGCTAAATAAAGGATTAGTACAGTTATTTAAAGACAAAGAGTGAAAGGAGATTGTACCATGTTCAAGGTCTTGCTTGTCGTACCACGGTTCCTCCTCCTTGATCTCAAATTCTTGCTCCACAATCATGTCTGTCAACATCTTCACGGTTTTAAAACAGTCAGTCAGTCAGTCTGAGGATCATTCCGGGTTTTAAACATGACAAACAAGACTTTAACGGACGGTGATAACGCGGTTCAGTCCGCCTGCTTCCTGCCGCTAGTTCCTCCCGCACGCCTGCAGCCGGCAGCACCGGTGTGCGCTCATCTCCGGACAGACAGACAGACAGACAGACAGCTCACTGCTGACGACACGCTGCTGCGCTCAGGATGTGTTTCCGGGTTTGAATTTCAAAATAAAAAGTTACACGTTGGAAGCACAGGTGTTATCTATGGCTGGAGCTACGGAAGCCCCTTTCGGCCAATGTGATGAAAAAATCAAAAAACAAGATCCTATGGGACAGGCGTACCCAAACACTGGGTCGAGACCCACAGGTGGGTCACAGGAGATTTTATTTGGGTCACCAAATAAATAAAAAGGCACCGGAAAAAATTTAGTAGTATCTTTATTATATTATTATAATTCAATAGTCTTAAATTTTCTACATCATCCTCTTGAGGAGAAGAAATAAAACCAACGAGATATCCTATTAACTCAGCCTAAATGCATTTATTTCTCATTTACAAAGTATTTAACATGTGTATATGTTTGATATAAAGTGCATCAAGTTTTGGGCTGCAGGTAATTTATTACTTTACGTATGAATGTCCATTGTTTATGTCCACAAGAGGGTTAGCCCTAATTTAGCCCATAAAACTCTCTCTCAATCACAACAATAAATAGGTTAATAAATTATACATATTATTTATTTATTTATTTATTTTGTCACAAATAAAATATTTCATTATTCACATGTCAATTTCTTGCACCTGTCTTGCATGTTCACTGAGATACTGTCTCATTATTTTATTCATTATAATGACTTACAGGGTGGTAACAAAATAACTTATATGGGTCCATTTACTGAGGAAAGTTAATTTATGAATTTTCATTCGTTCACCTTCAACCTTTATTTAATCTCGAGGAATCGAGGGAGTGCCTTCATTTACAATGGTGTAGAGAGTACAGTTTGAACCGAAAACAAAATATATAACAAACAATTAATACAAATAACAGACAACACAAACAGACAGACTACAAACTACATTCAAGGACAGAATAGTTTATAATTATGGTTTTAAATTTACCTATGAGTACAAACGCGTTCAGTTTTAAAATAAATAAATGTCAATAATATGTGAATAAATGTTGAAAAAGTGCGGGTCAGAGTTCACCTTGTTCACCTTTGACCGTGCGGATGTGCTCGCTCGCCGTGTACTCTGTTTGGAAACGGATAAAATGTTATTTTAGCGTGTTAAACGTAGTACATTATCACACTTCCAGGCTATAAACTGTACCGTCGCTCTCACACAGCATTAGTGTTGCTCTCTGATCGATATTACACTCATCAGAAACGATGGACGGTGGCCTGGTTATGAGCTGGAAGAAGAAGCATCTCCACAGGAAGATAATGAGGTGAGCTGAAAGCAGTAACACTGCCTAATAAAAACGCTCCATTACAAGTAAAAGTGATAAAGAATCACAAGGGAAATGCAAAAACAAGATATTCTGGACTATAATTAAGGTAAAAACAGTCAAATCACCATGCAAAACTGCTGCGTAAACACAAACAGCAAGATAACAAAGAAAAGATATGCAAGTCAAGATTGTGTAGCTCTAACAAGATGTAAACATACACAATAGGGACTAACAGGCCTTCAAACTTTTAAAGAACTAACAGAACATGCTTTTTGGCCGTTTGTCTTTTTCCCCCTCCACAAAATATGAATTGTGTGCTTTTATTTTGAAGATTAGACCGGTTAGTTTCCGGTGTAGACCTGACTCTCGGCTAATTTGACCATCAGTTCATCACCACACCTGCTCCTCTGAGTTGGTTCCTCCCTTTGAAACCGCAGCGCACAGAGTCTGCGTGACCACACGGGGGCGCTGCAGCCACAAAACACACCTGTACAGAATATTAATATGATGGTTTCAAACACTAGTGAACATTAAATCTGTCCTGTTATCTGTATGTTTGATGTTGAGTGAAACTGTTGAGTGATAAATTGGCCTAATGGTAGAAATTAAGCCTCCTACCTCCAGTAAACAAATTATTTTCACTGCAGGCCTTTACTTTATAGATAATAAGTTGCTACACGTGTTTATTTAGCAAAACAGTTCTTGTAAAAAGAGACAGACGGTAACAAAGTTCATTCACTCGAGCGGTGACTATTTTTGTCCTGCCATCATGCAGCTGTTGGTTTCAGTTGATGATTATCTGATTTTACACTTGTTCTCTGAGCTGTGTTTCCAGTGGTGGAACAAGTATTCAGATCTTTTTACTTTAGTAAAAGTACTGATACTTAACTGTAAAAAGAAACATTACAAATTAAAGACCTTGAAATTAAATTAAAGTATTATGACCAAAATGTACTGAAAGAATCAAAAGTATAACTACTACAATAACAATACAGTCGTATGGAGCATTTTAATGTTTTCTTCCTTTTCATGGACGGTTTAATCAATATGCTGTCAAACATATGGCCTGTGGGCCAAAACCAGCCCGCCAAAGAGTCTAAATCGGCCGCTTAAAGACTTGAAGAAAGTTGTTCAAATCATAAAGAAGTCAAATACTAAATTGTTGTTCAAGTCCAATATGCATAACTGTTTTGTGTTACAGATCCACTGTGATATGTATATTATATTGCACATGTAATGACAGTAGATTGGGGTTGGGTATCGTTTAAAAAATTCAGATATCAGTACCCTTAAAGTGAAAACGATTTCATTTGATACCTTTTTTACTCAGTGCAGCTGTGTGCCAGTTTTTTCCAGGCTTGATGAGGTTATTTTATTTTTATCAGACGTCACAGGCATGTAGTGCAGCCATACTTTCAAATATTTAGGTGACATGTCGCCACACTGAACTGCCAACTCGGTCAAATACACCTTGATCACCTTCACCACCACAGACTTGTGTGCAGCTGTTAACTGCAGCTGCAGTCGTTGACCCATCACATGATGTGTTAAATTGAGGAACCTACGTGGTGACTGGCTGCGAGCAAAACCACACGTTTATTTTAGATCTGTAAGAACTGAAAGCAGGTATCATTTGATTAGAGAAGTTTCAATACTTCTTGGCTCTGGGTTGTTTCGGTCAATACCTTAAAGGTGTTGAGTACTGACAGCCAGGCCTACAGCCGACTGACTGAATGTGGAGAGACACTGTTGAAATTGCACTTATATTCTGAGGCTGTTTATCATCTGTTAAGTAAATTGATCGTCCATTGATTGTGAACATTTTCAGAATGTACCTCTTAACACTTATATGTATGCGGCCCATGAACTAAAATCAGTTTGACACCCCTGATCTATAACAATTCATCATATATCACAAGCTGATTACATGTGTTGTACATAAAGTCTCCAGCAGCAGTAAAGTACAGCAAAGTAGCAAAATAGTATAATCAGACAATAATAACCAAGTATAGTACAAATGATTTAAAATTGCACTTAAATGAGAAATCTGTCATATATTTACTGTAATAAATCAAAAAATTGTTAGGTAGGAAACATGCTAAGTTTAAATACTTGTTTCTCTGACAGCAGCGATACATCTGCAGTGTCCTTTAAAATTTCTATACTGGGTCAGAATAACTGTTGTTCTTTGCCAGTTTCACATTAATTAGAGTTCACTGAATGAGTAAGTGTCTGTCTATGAGTAATAAAAAATCATTATTAATCTTGTAGAAGGTGCAGATGTTTATCATGGTTAAACTGAGCAATATGTTGATGGAGTCTGGCAGGCAGAGTGTGTATTTTCAGAGCTGTGGGCTGAACTTTACATCGACAGACAACTGACAGTTATAAACAGCTGATCAACTTACAGTGTAGGACTCGTCGCTTGTTATTGTCTGACTGCCTGAGCTCCTTCAAGTCTGAGGAGGACGGGGTGGAGAGAAAAAAAATAACTTCAACTGTAGACGGTATATTTAATAGGATTCAACCTATTTTTATATACCGTCCATGGCTCAGAACTCACTATTTGCACACGCAGTTGCTACAAAAAAATTTAAGCTGATTTAAAAACAAAAGTAATATAAGTTAATTGATTTAGAAGGAATAAGAAGTTCATATGTACGATAATGTAATAAGTTAATCATTTAAAATGCAATTGGATGATTTTAAATGGACAAAAATGTAATTTATGTGATATTTGTAATGGATGGGAGTATCGTAACTCTGCACCTTTAATTACCTTAATTGATACTCTCGTGAGGGTTAACCTGAGGTCAGTCAGTCAAGGGGAGGGTGGAGACACACATGGTTTTCTGACCTCTCCCTCTTTTCGTCTCGTTGCTGATTTTAGCTCGGATATGATGGATGTTCGATGGATACTAATCTTTCTGCACCACCCTTTTTGTGTAAACTGTTTAAACTTTGCCGAATGGTCCTGTGGATTAAAATTAGGGGAATCGTTAGTGCGTCAAGCCAAACTTCAATCTGAGGAAACCTACAGTACATTTTAAAGAGAAATATTGTTTTTTTTTAATCTGCACATTTGTGAATCTGAAGGCTGAAATGACCTGCTAATTTGCTCAATCCAGATTATGATTTTGCTCATGAATTGTATCATAATATGATGAAATGTGATGCTTCAACAGCAGTATACTGTCTCTAGCAGTCACTCTGGATAAAACAGCATCCACAGTTGCTATAAATAAAACAATCCACCTACATATTGATTTGTCATCTCACAAAGCTGCTTTTGTTTTCAGTCTTCGGGGCTTGATTTCTGGAGCTGGTGGCTCTTCACCAGGCTTACAGAGGCAGCAGGTCATCACTGCTCAGAGACACAGAGAGATTTATTTATCAAATCAGAGCCTCTTCTCTGCTGTAGCTGCCCCAACCTGAGGGCAGCGGGAGGTCAGAGAGCAGCAACACAGAGAGGACAGTCCAACACAAAGCTCTCCCAGACAGAACAAACACGCAATTTCCTAAATTCAATGAAAGTACCGATCGTTGACTCAGACTGAGAGGCTGCAGGACGTCAATAGTTGAGTCATCCTTCAGAGAGGGAAAGTTTTCGCCGTGAGTAGTCGAGGTCTGCGGACCTCAGTGGGCAGCGGCAGAGGAGGCGGCAGCCAGAGACGAAGGATGAGCTGCTTTCATGAATTTTTTTCTGAAATAACAGAAATCTGTTGGCGCTGGATTCTCTGGCAGTGAGACATCCTCATGAGTCAAGAGATTTATCAAATTTTATGATCCATATTTCAGAATGATCCAAAGATTGAAGCATGTGTGATGAATTTTATCCAAAGTGTGCACTGTTATCTACTCTAGTGTTGTTGTTTTTCTTATTTCGGTGTTTTTAATCCAACTTTTTTTTTTCTTTTTCCATTTGCCTTTTTCCTAAGTTGCCACCCTTTCCATTAAAAGCACCATTTCAGTGAAAAGCTGCACCACCATGCTGTGTATTTCCATCAGTTGGTGGCAGTGTAGTCTCATAATTTCGTCTGAATTCGCTGTCCAGCACTACACACACACACACACACACCTGTCTCTT
>JAJHUR010136306.1:1196-52772 GCA_027495735.1 Lutjanus campechanus | reverse complement strand
ACATTAGTTAGCTAGTTAGTTAGCTTATACTACCACTTATTAGAGGTGAAAAAGTGAAGGTTTGGACAGTTTAACTCTTATCATAGACTTAGGAGAGTTTATTTAGGATCTTGTGAAGTTATGATGCTGGTGTTGTACTTTTCCTGTCTAAAGGATGTTGACTTGTTGGTTTTAACAACAGAAGCTAACTTGCTTGTTAGCTCTAACTAGAAAGGCTAAAGCCAGCAATGATCTGTTAGCCCTAACTATCGAGGCTAAGTCTGCAGGAGAGTGTGTTAGCATGTTTGGTTGGTTACCAAACAGTTAAGATTAGATCTGCAAGTTAGGGAACTTCTGTAATACCTTAGTTCACAAAATAAGGGCTTGACATTATATGTTTTACCCTGTTACTGTTATACTGGGAACTTACCCGATGATCCTGATGGAGTGTGTGCCATGTTTGCGGTATTGTGGAGGTTTGGTAAAACTGACGTCAGAGTGTTTGTAGATCCCATTCTTGTAGACAAAGAAGTCCTCGTGGACCTCCATAATAGCTGCAAGAACAAACAAGCAGGGAGAATTAGTAGGCAGACATAACATGTGCGCACACACACACACACACACACACACACACACACACACACACACACACACACACACATACACACACGCACGCACACACAAACAATATCACTGCGTTTTATACAGGCTGCTGAATCAATTATGGAAGGGAAAGATAAAAATCTTAATCAAACATCAATTAATCTAAAACTAATTACCTAATTCCACCAAACAAATTCCAATTTTTCCCATGAGTCACACACACCCAGACATTAGTGTGTGTGTGTGTGTTTGTGAGAGAGAACGCCGTGTGACTTAACTATTCCAGCTCAGTGGGAATAATTCTCCGGATGTACAGCTGAGGAATTCCCTCTTACCTGCACTACACCCAGTGTTCTCTAGCTGAGAAACCCCCCCCATATTAACAACTCACACAAATACACACACCTCTATTTTGCCATTGTGTTCGAGGGAAACTCAAAAAGGAAACTTGACGTAAAGCCAGTAAGTTTTCCTTGACTGCTAAACAATAAAACAAGAGACTGGCACTGGCTCATAGCGAAACACACACCACATGCACGTGCGCGCACACACACACACACACACACACACACACACACACACACACAACACGTGACCCATCTATTCAAGTGTACTTGACAATGGTCCAGATGGGCACCAGACAGTGAGGCGGGCTTGTAAAGGAAGGTCAGTTCAACCACTCTGACATGAAGGCCCATCATTTCTGACCAGGTGACTGAGGTCACAGTTGAAACCGGGGGCAAAACCATCAGGATGACAAGGTCAAACATGACATCATCCGAGGTCGGATACCCAAAACGAGGCTGCGTACTGATTTACGTATCCCTTGGGAGTGTGGTGTTGTTTCGATTTTTAAGAGTGACACTCACTTGGGAGCAAATGTTGACACTAAACCGCTTATTTACAAAGTTCGTCTTACCTTGCACGGGACCATTATCCATAATCTCCTTCATGATCTCCTTTTCCTGAGAGATGATAGAAGGAGCAATTTATAGGCAGAGGAGAAAGAGACGGACAGAAAGATCATTACATGTCAGTGAAATGGAGAGGATGAAAACAACCCCCCTGGATGTTAAAAGTCAGATAACAAGATTGAGTCCAGCAGGGCCCCCTGGCCTTAATGCCTGGCTTATTGACTTCACAGGCCATCGGGAGACACAAACAACAGGCTGTAATGATTTTCAGAGGCATTAGCCGTCATTTAGCACTGATGGATGCTGGATGATAAAACCGCATGTCGGCTGCAGCTCAGCAGTTGACTGTGAATTGGAGGAGATGCACAGCGCCACATGCAGATACGGCTTCTGGAAACAGTTTGAGTGAACGTTACATGATACTTTGTGCTAATAAGGAAGGGCAGAGGTGCTTTCTACATGGAGTGGACTTTAGGTCGTCCAGCTTTTAAAGGGATAGTTCAGGTTATTTGTAGTGGGGTTTAAATGTAAGCTATATTTAGAATATTTTCACTGCTTAACCTCCTCAGACACACTTTTCTGTCCGCTACCAGATTCCCTTTTCAAAATCACTCATTTCACTTTGCAGAACACAGGAGTTGCTGGTCTACTACTGCCTCAATCACTTAGTTTGTTTGTGCTATTTTGTGACCTGATCAAAGCAGTGGTGGACCAGCAATTCCTGTGTTCTGCAAAGTAAAATTACTGCTTTTGCCAGTGGAGTCTTGCTGTTTTGTAGGGAGTGATAGTTGGCTTATATAACAGCGGTTTCCCATCACAAAAGGCTGTCTGATGGCAAACTAAAGTGGTGAAAACATCCTAAATATACCATAAACTAAAACTGATAGATTGTATTTGTTTAGGTGGCTAAAGACATTTTGCTGCTGACCCTGTCCACAGCAGTATATTGCACAGCTTCCTACACCAGTACTCCTGATGTTGGGTCAACTGCCATCTACTATACCTAATACACTTACTATGGATAAGGACCTCATACAAACCCAGTTCAAAACATTTGAACTGCCCCTTTAAACTGTGAAATAAACTTTTCTCACAGTCATTTGCCATTGCACCTTTAGTATCAACAAGGTAGATTTCATAGTTTAATTATTAACATCTCATTCACTGTGAAAATCCCATATAAATGTAAAGTAATCTCACTTTTAATAGAGCAAAGTTGTTTCTCATCTCACTGTTGTGACTAAGCATGAATAGAAGTCATGTAGAAAAGAGTCAAGTAATTTGATATTAGAGGGTAAACACATAAATCTAATTGCAGATACACTTTTGAGTCTTGAAGTGACAGTAGATAATGATTATGGACGATGATGTCCAAAGCAGAGCCTGCAAATTAGTTTAATTCACTCACTGGCCTGTATATCAAATAGATTTCCAGCCTAATCTAATTACAAACAAGAATTTTATTTCTGTTTTATATTTCAATCGACCTTCTCAATCCTGAATCCGGCTGTCTGGACCTTGAAAGTTGGCAAACATCAGGCAGTTAAAAATATAACTTCCTGCCTTCATTAAGTCAGTGAAGAGTGCTGTCGAGCATTTAATCCTGTACATTCCCATGTTCATTCACAGTGGGGTCAGGTATGCATGAGGAAAGTGTGCAAAAACACATACTGTAATAAACACGTGAGAGAGATTAGAGTCTACCGCAGCACGAGGAAGTCCTACCGATGTACAGCGAGCTTAAGAAAGCACTTTAATGGAGATTTTATAACATGTTGTGCTGGTCGGGTGTTGAACTGATGGAGGATAGGTAACCATGCATGCATTTGTGCATCGTGTATCTTTGTTTGTGCAGTGCTTACATTGGAGGAGAGCCTGTAGGGAGGTGTGGACTGGTAGATGTCATTCTGGTAGTTGTGTGTGTTGGGGCAGCGCTGTGTGGCCTGCCTCTTCCCCCGGCCAATAGAGCGACTCTGCATCATACAGCGGCCCACCTCAGCTGGTGTCTGCTGTGGGGGTCGGTAAGGATAACAGTCCTCTGTCACCACTCTGTGAGAAGAGAGGAGAGGTGAAGCGATGTTGACATCAAGTAATCACCTAAACTTATTATGCTGCATTGGTTTTTGTTTCTAGCTCATATATACAATTAGGTTTTTACCCTCTACGGCGGAGGTACCACCAGGCTCCATCGATGCGTCCTCCGGCACAGCCTCCCTGGTTGCGTGTGTCACAAGAAATAAGATTCTGGGGGGACAGCTGAGGAGTCATGTGACCCATCGACTGAATGGAGATTCTGTCTGATGCCACAGCTGGTGGAGAAGATGGGCAAAATTACAAAATGTCATGTCTAGCCTTTTCAAAAAAGTTTATTATAATTAAATCAAAGGATTTTATGATTTTATCCTCTAAAAAGACTTGTTGTGTTAGGGTTTTGGGTTTCTGTTCAGCTATTTTGTATATTTTTTGTAAGAGTCTTCCCTTATATGTCTTTGTTTACTTTCTTCCTGTCTTTATCTTTTCCCTGTCTTTTTTTGATCACTGATTTATTTGACCTGTCCCTGATTAGTTCCCTGTGTATTTAGTTTTCATGTTTCCCCCCTTTTGTTGCCAGTTCGTCTTCATCCTAAGAGTAACGCGTTCTAGCCTTTGCCCCTGTGTTTCTCTGTGTTTTTAGATTCTGCTTGTTTTATTGGAGTTTGGATTTCTTGCCTTTTTCAATTTGTTTGCATTGGACTGTTTAGACCTGTGTCTGCCTTCCCTCTGTAAGCCTTTTCTGTATTTTGATTTTCAGCACATTAAACCATTCGTACTGAATCAGCTCTGCCTGAGTCTGCATTTCGGGTCTGTCATCTTGTTTTTTGCTACCCTGCTTGACACTAACATGACAAACATTGTCATATATGAAAAAAATAAATAAATAAAAGTGCTGTGAACAACACCTGTCAGCAACTTGTCAAGTTTTTATAATCCCTTACATACCAATCACATTTGTTCCATTTATGCTATTCATGCTCTACCTGCAGTTGAAAAAGCCCAGGATGCGGCACAGTTGCCCTGATCCAATGGTTCATGGATCTTTCCTGGCCACTTCTCAGCTGAATTGAAGTAGAGAGGCAGACGGTCCGTCTGAGGATCCATGTTCATCTGACAGAGGGAGAAACATGAGAAAAAGGATAAAGATGGTTATTACAGGCCCACAACAATGAGGTCAACAGAACTTAATTACTAATATGCTCTCACAGAGCAACCCTCATTGGGAAAATGTTAATAATTCTCAGTAAAAAACAGTTATTATCATAAGTGAGATGGTAAAATCAATAGCTTGTTTGAATGAGGACCTACAGACCTACAGAGTAATTGTTTACCCACAACAGAACACAAACTAACAGCTGCAATTAAAATACTTGTGGACGTCTTTGTATGACAAGTTTGAATCATGGGCAGGTTACATAAGTCTGCTAATCAGCCCTGCAGTAGAAGGGACTTATTCACAGGCGATTAGGACCATTTGGCCCAGTGTCAATCTGTGACGCTGTAGAACGGACAGGAACCTTTGATCCCGCTCCTCCTCATGAAACCATGAAGCCGTTAGAGCAAAATCAAATGCGTCATTTGAACCAACTGAACTTTTCATGCATCCATCTCAGTATCATGGTGATGATAAATCCGAATTAGGATGTGATAGAGGGTAAATATTAACATGCAGGTGCTTCTCAGATGCCAAACATACTTCACCTATTAGTCTCCACTCGAGGTTGGATGCTCTCCTAATCTGCCAGTTATGTGTGATAACAGAGAGCACACTTCTGTACGACTGACTTCCCCTCTCTTCCTGCCTGCGCTGCATTCCTCTGACTAATGGTGAGGCATTCAAATGACCACCTGATACATAACTAAGGAATGTGCTGCTGGTCAGAGATTTGTAGCTGTGGAAGGTCAATGTCCAAACGCGCAGACACCTGAAACATCTGACCTCAAGGTGTGATAAAAGAGGGGAAAAAATGGCTGCAAGAATAATGTATTGTGTAATAAATTCATTCATGGATTCCCAATTTTTCCATCCATTAAACAAGAGTACGCAGACAGACAGGAAAGGAAAGGAGAGATTTATGAATGGACAGCGAGGGTCTGATCTAGTTCCTGGCACAGGTAGGGACACGCTGACAGCGGAAGGAGGAGGAGAAGGAGGAGGGGGAGATGTGAGGGTTTTTTGGGGGGTGGAAGAAGTCATGGAATGCTGGGAGTGAGGATGGATAGATGAGGGGATGGATGGACGTTGGTAGGGGAGGTGTAGACTCTTTATTCTCCAGGCCGCCACCTTCCCCTCAATCTTTCTCTGTCTGATGTTTTGGTTCCGTCTTATGTAATCTGTCTGGGTAAAATGTAAACAAAGACTGAAGTGGATCAGAGTGGGCTGAGGTTCCAGACGGCGACGCCATCATAACATACCAACAAGCCACCATAATTAAGTGGAGAACGTTTTGATCAGCGCTCACTTGTTTTGTTGCAAACCCGCATATCGCTTAAGTATTGAAGAAAGTATGCAGGAGCTTTTAAAGAAGCGAAAAAACCTCAACAGAACGGTAACAATTCACTTTTTCTCTGCATTCCCACCTGTCGCTAAAACTTCCTGAACTCCTCTACCAACCCCACACAGCCCTGCCCTACATGTGTCACACACTCACAGGGATTCACTCGAGTTACTGACCAGTCTAAAACACACACTATAATTCAGTTAAGGTTTTAAAATGTTTTCACGGTCATCTTTTCTTTATGCAATGACGGGGGTGCTCCAGTGTTTTAGTACTGTACTTCCAGAAAGTTTTGAAACTCATAAAAGACTGATTTTAGCAGAAAAGTTAGATTTTCAGACTCTGTAAAGCTCCTCCAGAGCAACACTTGAGCTATACTGTTTTCACAGGCTGTGTAGTGCACCTCTGAACTTCATTAGATATTAACAACCATGGCTCAATATGTAGTACCTAATAAATAAAGAATGATTTCTATTAATGGTCGATCAAAAGAAAAATCTTCACAAACTCAATATAAATTGGGTCTATTTTTCAATATAATATTTTGACTTTATTCGCTCAGTTTACTCAGTTTGTTTTATTTTTGCTTTTCAAAACAGCTGCTAACCTGGTTTTATATACAGTATGTTCTCCTGACCAGAGCCAAAAAATAAAAACACAAGAGATTTCATTGTGCGGAACTAAGATTTAAAACTGTCTTGAGCTCCAATGAGCCACTGTCAGGTAAAACATCACAAACATAATTTTTGATGTGATCAACATCAAAAATACTAATGTTTATGGAAAAAAAAAACCCAATTTCAGGTAAATGTTCTATATATAAATAGGAATGCACCAACATCAGTATTGGGCGATATTTGCCACCACAAATAAGATGACATTCTCTGATAACAGTGGTCAATGTTTATCTGTTGTGTCGCATACATTTTTCACTCACAGTCACAAGCATGCCCAGCTGTTTCTGGGAAGAAACCACTGCCTGGACACAACTCTGGTATGACATAGAAGTTGCTGTTGTTTACGTTACAGAGCTGCACAGTAAATACACAATATGCGACACTGTGTTATTGCATGTAAGGTAAATATGTTTTTAACTGGAATTTTAGGGGGAGGCCCAGGGTTTAAGAGGTTACCCCCCACTAGCAAGAAGTAACATGATATTCCTCTGATTCCTCTATGGAAATGTGTTCTCTCTTGCCACCTTTTAAAAGTAAGGTCAAAGGTCAGCTACAAGCTACAAGGATTTCATGACTTGCTTCAGGGCACTTGAGCAAAAGACTGAAGACCTGTGCCTTCAGAAACTTGACCACCCACATATTTCTCCTTTGACTGGTAGTTTTGGTCATTTAGTTCTCGTAAACCCCCAAAATAATAATGAAGACTGTCCTGTACCTGGATCTCATTCATGTTCATAATCGTCCTGGAGGGTCTCTGTGTGCCCAGACGGAACCGGAGGCCCTCGTCTAGAGTCATGCCGTAGAACTGACTGTAGTTAGCCGCCTTCCATCTGAAAGTACACAATTGGAGGAGAAAACACAAGGAGACATGTTTATAATCATATGTATTAAAGATCTTATTGTAGAGCATTAAATACCATCAAGTATGTGTGTTTAGGTGTAGCTGTGTCCGTGTTTGGTTTTTACCCATAATTTCCTCTGTTGATAGAATGAATCATGTCAGACTCAATCAGACAGGCGTTCTGCTCACACTCCCAGCGTCCCGAGGACCCACATGTACTACAGAGAACAGAAAGATAAAGAGATGAGACCATTAAAAGGCATTGGCAGCTGTCAGTGCATGAAATTAGCTTCAATTTCCATATTTTACGCTGAATCCAGTGAAGTCAACAGCTAAAATAGAGACCATGTGAGACACAGACAAATATGCAGAAGCTCAGTGGAATTCCCAAATAAGAAATTAATTGAGGGAAGAATGTCAGGAACTGGAAAAAAGAGCGAATGAGGGGGTAAGAATTGGAGGGAGAGGTTAAAGGAGACATTCAGCCTTTTAAGGCTGCAGAACGCAGGTCCATTTTTAGTCAGAAGGAAGCAGAGAGACTGAAGAAGTCAAGAAGATGACAGAGGAGATAAGAAGAGAACAGGATATTAATGATGATGGCAGTGTTTACTTTGGGGATACTCAAAAATAACTTGTACTGTGTGGTTTCTGATGACTCACTGTGAGGGAGGGTGTGTGTGTTTTGGCACATGTGTGTGTAGCCAGACCAGGGCTGGAAAAAGTATTAAGATCCTTTACTTAAAGTAAAAATAGCAAAACAACAACATAAAGTAAAGATGTAAATGTACTATATTCCAAGTATTCAAGTATTATCAGCAAAACATACTTGAACCAAAAGTACTCTAGATATTATCGGCCTGATTTTGGTTTATCACAGCTACATCAGTCTGTATTGACATCAGCATAAATACTGTCCAATATGCACTGATACGAAACCTTTTTCTAACAGAACATGATGCAAATTGTTTTTATTTTTTAGCTTTATAGGCAGCATTTTAAGTATATTTAATCATTTTTCTTAACTCAGTTTTAATATATACAAATATATTTTGCTTTACATGTGTTTTTATTTATAGTTTTTTAACATCAAAAAATACCAGTGAAAATATATTGTTTCAGTGCCCTGATATCAGTTTATTGTTAAACTGTAAAATATCCTCAGTTAGTGTTTGATAACCATATTTGAGGGATCATTGCAAAAAATGCATGTTTATATATTCATTCTACATCTTGTTTGTTATATTCTGTATAAACAATATCGACTGATAGATCAATATCAGAATTTTTTTACTCCCATATCAGCATAGGCATCAGCATTGCCCCCAGAAATTCAATATTGGTCGGGCCCTACTCATTATGCAGAGCGGACTGGCCCCTTTCAAATTGTTATACTATTATATGGTGTTGCATACCACGATAAATCTATAGCAATGCATAATCTTTAAACTAATGTGTGCCAGATTAAAGTTTTGATCAGTGACTATAGTTGTAAAATAAATGCAGTGATTTTCCCTCTGAATGAAGTGAAGCAGAAGTATAAAATGGAAATTCTTCTGTAAAGTACAAGTACTTTAGAGTCTTACCAGACACAGGTGAGTCATTGTCCCTGATAAAAAACACATGACATCAGTTCACCTTTCGCTGATACTTTTAAGTAAATGATTAAAAAAGTTCCTGCAGCTCCAGTTCCACCCGAGTCCTCTGAACTTGCTGATGAATTGTCAAACTACTGCATACTCAAACTATAACCATCTAGGGTACAGGATATTTCATACCAGACATTTCCTAAAAGCGGCTGTCTGAACAAAACAAAACACCAAAACTGAGGCCTGTGATTTCTAAATGTTATGCAATAGAATAATACACAATAATTACAGTGATAACGCAGTGCTTTACACATGGCTTTTCTTAACCATAAAACTATTGTAGAGTCAACTTTGATGTCTTTATTCGTTCTCAAGACATTCTGTAATGTTGTGCTGCTCCATAATTTCTTACAAGGGAAATATGATTTCTTGCCAAGACTGAGATGAGAAGATTAATACCGCTCTCATGCCTGTACAGTAAATATCAAGCTACTGACAGCAACCAGTTAACTTCGCATAAAGACTGGAAACAGCTAGTCTGGCTTAGTTCAAAGGTAACAAAATCTGCCCGCCAGCACCTCTAAAGCTCACTAATTAACACATTATGCCTCGTTTGTTTAATCCGGCCAAAAACCATAGTGTAACACCTCGCTGAGGTGTTAGCCTACAGGATTTTAGTCTTTATGCAAAGCTACACTAACTGGCTGCTCGTTTTCAGCTACTAAACAGGCATGAGAGAATGTCCTCATCTCAATCTTTGCAAGAAAATGCACACGCCAATGTGCATATTGATCTTGGCTGGACTAAGTTCAGGTATGAAGTACCCTGTAAATGAATTACAAACAGGTCTTAAGATTGAATATTTGGAGATTTGAAAGCTTTATGTATCTTTTCTTAGTTTCTTGTTGTCCGACTGTAAATGTTTATGTTCTCTATAAGTCACCATAAGTTACTGTGTATAACAGCTACAGGGTCAGGAGCTGTTTGGGGATTATCATAATAAATGATAAATGAAAAAAATGACTTGAGAGAAAGAATGATGGGTGTTTCCCACACGGGCGTGTATATCAGCCATAAAGTCTACTGTACATTATAACATTATGTTTACAGAGAGATGATGAAGAGGCCAAATTCCTTCCTTTTGTCACACTGAAACCTATAGAGTGTGTATCACCTCTCAGACTGCACTCCTCCCTGCTGGGTGTCTGAGACACAAACACAGTGTTCAAACACACACCCACACACACACTGGCAGAGTTTAGACCAGTCTGCTCTGCTTCCCACAGAGGGACCATCTGATGGCTTTGATTGGAGGAAAGAGACAATGACCTTTAGCAGGAACACATACATGCAGCTCAGTGCCAAAAAGAGCAATAAATTAACACAGTAATAGTAACAGACACACTGACACACAGCGACAGGAGTAATGACAGCCCCGTGGAGACAGGGGGACAGAGTGTGACTGAGAATGAAATATGAGGCTGTGAGGACAGTAGGAGGCCATATTTCACATTCCTCGTCACACTCCCAATTAGAGAAAGATACCCCGAGACACCTCAGAGACCATACACATACACTAGGGCTGTGATGATAACTGAATTACTGCTTCACCGCAATACCACGGTCATATGATGCCCACTGCTGATTACTGCCATCATTACCGCCATCACTGCAAATTTTATTTTGAAGGCTGTTATTCCACTGAACAACGCACCTGAGATAAGAGCAACGCACACGACAAGTCAGGAACATGGCTTCTGATTGGTCGACAGACTCAACCAAAGGGGTCATGAGATTGCCAGTGGGCATCAACAACAACCTCCTAACAACATGCTAATAACAACAACTGTTGTTGGATAAATAATGGGTGGATAAATAACTACAGAAGACATTCTTTGTTGGATTTATCATTATGGATTTATGTTACCACATCTCCAAAAAAGACACTGCAGTTGTAAAGGTACAATGTTAGCATTATCTTATGGAGCTAAACATTAGCTTTTCGTGGCCAGCTGACTTTGAACTGGCTTCACTTTTCCAGCAGTTGGGAAATAACAAAAGGCTTTTGTTGGTCTTTAGAAACTGCAGCTTTTCCTAACTAACACACTGTAACATTTACTGTACATTTACTGCCAGTATAGCCCCTTTAAACTGGACAAAAAACCGACTAACATCCATCTGGCTTTTTTCTCCAAATGGAAAGATTACAATCAGCATCAGATAGTATTTCTCTCCAGCTCCAATCAACAGTGATGTAAACGCAAACACCCCTGTGGGCACACTAATTTCACCCCTGTTGCCTCTTTTGCACTTTTTTCATCCACATGTGCTGCTTGACTCAATTTGACTCTTGAGTCAAACGACTGAATGATGCATAAATGTTTTATATCCTATAAATTCTTCCCAACAAAAGTCTCTCTGCTTCATTATTTTGTTATCTTAAAGCTTTTATTATGAAGCAGCAAAATCAGGAAATGTTGCATCTTCATCTGCAGCAACTTCACACAACTCCTAGCAGCTGAAAGTGACATGAAACAGTAAAATAAAGCAAATATTAAGTACAAACAGCAACCCAGAAGATAAACTAAACCACAGAGATTCAGTTAGAACCGACAAAAGTACTGAGAGCTTAACACACAGACACTTAACACACAGACTTCTCTGCTCTCTTGCACAGACATGAGTTGAATCTTGGCTTTCCAGCACACATAAAAAAAAACTAAAAAAAAACAAAAAACAACAACAGAGAGGCAAACTCAGAGAGCTACTGTATGTTTGGAGTAATGCTTATAAATGCATCTTTCAATTAAGACCAATGAAAGCTAATTACTTGGGCAGTTGTAGTAGACCGCCATCCTGTGGAAATATGTTGCTTTTTCATCACAGTCAGAAAAAAAAATCTATACTGTCGCAGCTCTAACATACACATTCTTACACACATACACACCTGGGTGTCATGTGGTGTATTGTCTCGCCACTGACCCTGCCAGATCAGTTGGAACAGAGCCTTGTTTGTGTGTGTTCAGATATGACGTATCTACACCATCTGAGAAACTCTACAACAACTTCAAAAAGTCAAAGCTGCACTGGCTGCTGTCCAATCTGAAGCAGAAGCGGGCAGAGCAGCGCTGCAGCTAAATCAAAGCAGAGATAGTTGCTCCTTTGGGCCGTGTGAGCAGGAGACGCCATGTTTCAGATGATTTGGAGCAGATAAAGAGTTATCAGGATGCCAACTGCCAAGGGAGGAAAAGGCCTCAGCTGGAGATCCCATTACGAAGACAAAAGACTGGCACACGTATCATGGTACATCTTCACACACATGCACACACAACAGTAAACAACTTCAATACTTCATGCTCAGTCAGGTTGTGATGTGTTGTTGTCTGGCACTGACACAATCTGCTCTGGAGGAAAAGATAAACTTTATACTGATTGTGATACGGATGTCAAAGAGTTGGTATTTAATGACTGCATCTGTGATATTTGGCTGCTTAACTTCCTATTTTGCACCCGTCAGCGGTTGGTCAAGACGTGGAGGAGGTTAGATAAGCGTGTGCGGGGGCTCAGCCTCTGCTAATGAGAGACCTCGCAGGGAAAAGGGGGACTCAAAGCGGAAGCTCTGATTCTGAGAGTTGGGAGGACGCATATTTGGGAAATTAATAAGTGGAAGGAGTAGGAGTAATGGAAATGGGAGTGTGCGTGTCCCTCTGCGCCAAAGTTGTGGTGCCGTTTTTCAAGCGTCCATGTGTATTGCCTTTAACAAGCACATGTGAGAGTGTCTGTGCAAAAGACTCTTTTGTTTAGAGGTGAAAGGGGGAGTTAACACATAAACGGTGTTTTCTGGTGAGTTGGAACACCAGAGGCTATTTTTACCTCGCAGCATGTGTTTGCTCAACCTCCACATGAAGGAACACCAGCCCCACCATTTATCAACTTCCACTCTTACATATCTGCACACCCATCAGGCCCTTTAGGTCAAAGCTAATTGAGCTGTGTTGATAAAAGTCATACTTCAGGGCTATCACACTGACACGGTGCAGCTACTGGAGTCAAACAGCTGCGAGGCTTAAAAGCAGAGGATGTGAAGATCAGTGAGGGTCAGCGTGGTTTGGGTTAGACGTGTCAGGACAAACAGCCATGGCATGTTCTTGCTGCATGAAAATAAATATAATGCAAACGTACAAATGGATGTTATATCAACATTTGTGTGCATGTTCACACACGTACGCATGCACACAGGGTTTTTGAGGAACATCAAATGACACAGGTGTGAGAAACCACAGTGAAGTATAGGTGAGGAATTCCTTCCTCCTGCCCTCACCCACTTGACTCCTACATCTCTTTCCACTCCAGGGCCATTCAGCTTCTATAGCAAGTCAGTCAAACAGAAAAATCACTGGGGTTTCATCAGGCCACACAGAGCACAAAGGATGGAAATCTCTTGGCACCTCAGGATTTGATTTTGATTAAATTTCGATTCAAAGGGCTATAATACGATTATCAAAGCTTTTACACCAGGGGCTGCTGGTTGGTCGCTCAGACTCAGCCATCTTCACCAAAATTCAAGAGACAGACGAGGCTGCTTCCGTAACATTTCACCATCCTGTTGATTTAGCCGTAAGGAACATACAGCCCATCTTACAAAATTGATACAGGTGATAGTAATGTCAACAATAGGGTTTTAAATCTCCAATAATTGACTTTTCTGCATCAATTCATAGTTTGTCAAGAGAGACTCATGATGCATCTAAGAACTGATTATTTTGCCCTACCCTACAGAGTACCTTGTCATTTATTTGTTTCAAATAACTCCTACTGTATAATGTTAATGAATATATTACTACATGAAATAAACTAGCCAGGAATCCCCTTTCTTGCACTTTAATGGGATCATTATGACCAAAGATGCTGACAGTCTCTTTACTTTCCTTCTCCGTTCCTCTCAGCCCTCAGAAAAACTGTTAGAAAATGAGTCATGATTTGACTTGTAGTGCCTCTAATTGAATTCTTTCACCACAGTAATCCATTCATTGCACAATGAACCCACTGGTTTATTACTTGTTACTTTAGGGGTATTGGCAGAGAACCCGCCCTAGTTTGGTTTAGTAAGCGTAGGAAGCAGTGCTACTTGTTCTTGTTCTTTCACTGAAGAAATACCCTCCAGCTCTGATATAACTGATACTATCACAGTATCTACAGTACACTAACCTCTTCAGGAAACGCCTTTGTTTGTTTGAGACGAGTCACTTTCATGGACGCTTCTCGCTTTCGTCATATCTAAAACCTCGCATGTAGCTGCCAGTCGTCCCTCCTGCACTGATTGGCCGCACCACTTTTTGTGCGGACACAAACACAGGATGGATTCTCGTGTGATCTCACAAATCCAGCTGCCTCACAAGGTATTGTTGCAGCTGGCCAAGTAAATAAATACTTGTCGGTGTATTCACTCTGGAATTGAATATTTTCACAATCAACTTTACATCTCTTTAGTTTTGAGAGAGAGTTCAACATGAGGCTTGATTGAGTGAATGGTAGGTGCAAAATGGTACAATCCTTTTGCAGCCAATCACAGCACATAGTTAGTCTCAAGAAATTCACCTCTCCTTGACTGTTATCTTTATCATGCAGAAAAATGACAACATCCTCAGTTTTGTGCATTCGAGGAGACGTTTCCCTCTGAACAGTTTCAGGGGAGGCTCAGTGAGTGGAAGTGAATAAATATGTTATTCAGTTATTTCATTAGTTACCAAAAGCAGATGACAAAATATTCTAAATGTGAGTGATTGGGTTAAAGAGACAGTAAACAAACATAACGCAGTTTCTGGGACTTTTACTGTTTTTCCCACTTTCCCAGAGTCAGAAACTATAATAAATAATAAAATACTAATAATAAATGCCTTTGGTGTATTCAGTGTAATCTGAAGTTATATAAACCAGCAATATTAGGTTATCTTGGCTCAATTGTTAAGTGTCTATGGAATCAAATTACATAATATAATAATATAATAATAATAATGATCCCATACAAATCCTTTTCCGAGCTTGTCTGAGAGTAGGTCCTCAGTCTCAGACTTTAAAAACCCCTGCATTAGAGGATAGTGGATTTTTATTTATATCAAAGTAAGAACAATCTTACTTTGATGTAAATGTGACTTCTCAAAATAACTTACGAGAAAATGGACTATTATGGTAAAAGAGATGACAAACAGTAGAGGAAGTGGAGGTAGACGCATTCAGTTTAAGGATATGAAGATTTCCACTCAACACATGGATATGAAAACCGAATGTTACTCAATAAAGACACCAGTGACTTTATTATTAGAAGCACATGCTGTGCACAAACATATTTCGTAAACTCAGTGACACAATCTAGTTATAATTTCAGCACAGATCCCAGAGGTATGAAGAATGCTAAATAAGCACTGTGTGTCAGCGTGAGTTCTGGAGGAATGTGATGCACAAGATAACTACAATTTGTTGTAATGGCACAATAAAGAACTTGGGCTTGAACATTTCACTCAGTATAAACATCGGATGATTCGTGTGGAGTGTGAGAACTAGTTGATACAGAGCATATGGATGAGGTGAGGAGTAATGTTTATCAAAGTTTAAGCTACTTAAGGGGACATTTAAGGGAAAGTCCAGGATTAAAGAGGTTAAAGGAGAAAAAGATGGAGGAAGAGGTGTTTACATACCATAAATTGCAGTTCTCTTTGTATGTTTGCCCTGTAAAGAACTTGTTTCCATTTCTTTCGCAGGTGCCTGAGAGGAGACAAAGAGGGGCAACTTAATATATGTGGGTTTGATGTGACTAAACAACCATGATCCCTCTTCTAATCTCAGAGAAAGCCTCATATACAGAGACAGAGATGCAGACTTACATATACTGCACCCACACTTAATATAAGACAGCCACACTGGTCAAATTCCTTCACTTGCAACCACAATACAAAGTGTTAACAGTAACTCCCCTGGTGTGTGCAGTGTGTGTGGGTCTGTGTGTGAGTGTACACACAGAATATGTGAGGTCTAAGGAGCTCTGAGCTCCAGTAATCCAGTGTAGGAATGTGGCGTTAGCTTCTTTCCTGCCTTCCCAGGCTTCCTGGGCCCTCGTCATGCTTTAACCAGCTTACGCTCCTGAGATTGAGGAGGGAAAGGGCCCCTGAAGTAGCCCACACATTACATCCATAATTAAGCACCAGAAAATTATGAAGTTCCCCCCAGATACTTTAAAGTATGTAAAATTTCTCTGCTATGATTAGTATTTTTATTTAATATGGTTTCTCCAAAAAAGAAAAAAGAAAACAAGGCAAAATGTCCCCATCTTTGAGAAATTCTGAATCTGGCCTCCCGCTGCTTTTGCTGGCTTGACGGGTAAAGTGCAGTGCACACCAAGATGGCTAGCATTAGCATTAGAAGAAACATCAGTACGATCAAGCCATACATGTTTGGGCCTCAGGTGGACTGAGTCTGGGTCCAAATGAGTAGGTGTAGTTAGCATCTTTTATTTGTTTATGGTGTTTGTTAGCTTTTTAGCTCATAACTGTGTCTGACAGCTAATGCTAACACTCTCTGCACTGGAGGCTCCAGGTTTCTTTGCCTGCATTACAGCAACTGGCTTTTGAATTTTTTACATACACTCAAATCTCACATTTTAGGTAAGTAAACAGACCTGTCGCCCTTCTGTAGAGGAATGTGAAAACACCTAGCTAGCGACACTTTGTACAGATGCAAGTTAGTATAGTCAAGGTTGGGCATTTTAGGGGACATAAACATAAGAGTGGAGGGGAACTTTGACATTCGTGCGCTGCAGTGGTGAGATAAAGTCCACTCAGTGTTGTCACAAAAAAGATTTAGCACTGACACAGGATGAATTTGACCCGTTACACTTGAAATTTGAACCCTGCTTACTCACAGATTGTGAAAACTGTATTGGCTTGCTGACAGATTCACAGTGAGGTTTCTACAGGCAGATTTACAGTGGAAGGTGTTGTCAGTGTGAATTTCAAGTGGAATTTAGGGCATGAACCGGCTGATAGTTTACAGTATGAGTGGGCTTCCTGGCCTCTGGTGTGAGGCCCAGAGCTGATAGTGTGATTTATGACTGAGGCCCTCTGATACCCATCATCCCACCTCACAGCTGTCTCACACACAACTCAGTTACTGTGTGACAAGTTACACATTGACAGAGAAGGAATTTATATGAGGGAATTCTGTTGAACTTTAAGTGTAATAGGTTAATAACACTTTTTATATATTATTTTTCCTGTAAGCAAAAACTCGACACCAACTGTGACGACATAACAAGAAAAGTCGGCTGAATAAAGCACTGAATATTGACTTAAGGGCTACATGAATCTGTGACTGCAGGGCAGCGATAAGAAAAAGGGCCTATTGTAAAAGTCTGTCACCTCCTTCCTTTTGAAGCACCGCGGCTTTCCTCCAAGCTGTGTGACTGTGTGAGTGTGTGTGTTTGTGCTCTTAAACATGCATCGGTGTGTGTCCCACCTCATGATTCCCTATCTTGTCATCCAGAGAACACATACCTGCACTGACCCCCTCCCAGTTCCCCGTCCTGCACCCCTTGTCTGTCTCTCTCTTCCTCCACATAGCCCACATTCCTTCTCCTGACCTCCATTCATCCCTCCATCCACCCGTCCACCCTCCTCCCTCTGTCTGGGTTAATAAGAGTCTACTGTTCCCTGCACTGTTCAGTTCTTAGGTAGGCCTCTGCTGCTGCTGTCGCTGGTAAATTTTACACCTCCACTTTAAGACAATGGTGCTATAACTGTGTGGGGAGAAGCAGTAAATGTTTTATATGTATTGTGCGTCTTATACGACTTATCTCTTACTATGATTTACTCATGAAAGTGGACACTTTGCATTTCTTTCAGACAACATAATTATACAAATTAAGTTGAATCAAATAAATATTACGTATGTTGTTTAAAAGTAAAGTGCAATGGCAAATTATGTTACGCATACTGTATATAGTCATGCAAAAATGACATGTAAAAACAGCTGTCACTTTTCATATGTCAGTGGACTGATTTGCAAAATTTTGCCACATCTTTAGGCCGCGGAGGAAATGCAGACATCAACGGGGCTGAGGGAAGCTTTAAATTCCTTGAGAAGTAGTTCCTGTGACTAAAAGTACTTTGGGTGGAAACATGGCTAAACCTGTATTGTATCAGGGCTACATTCTTCCCCATCAGAATCAAACAATTACAGCAAGTACAACTTGCCTGAGCCTGAAAGTGGTTATATTTTCATAACTTTCTTACTGTATGTTGCAAAAATATATTACAGTATTTAGAGGAACTGGGGGAGATTCAGCTCCCTTAACCACTCAAATCATTTTCATACAGTCCCTTATCTTATCTTATTTTTACTTATGTGATAGTAATTAATTTCCAGGTGTTGTGCTGCTTTACACTGCGATGCTGCACAGAGTCTGTCAGCGGGGTTCTGGGCTGCCCTCTGACTGAGCTTAACCAACTACGACAGGCCCACACACACTCACCTGCAAGACTTACTGATGCTAACACAGACATATTTACACAGTGGGCACCTTTTACTTACCAATGTAAGGTGGCTCCACGCCTAGACAGTGACCCCAGAAGTCAGGGCAGCAGTCAGAGACGGTGCGGTTGCAGAACAGGTCACAGTAGCAGATGGTGTCCAGGTAGGGAACCGTGCACAGGTCGTCTCTGCCGGGGCAGCAGCCTCCTCTCCTCTGGCAGTAGGAGCCAAACGGGTCCCTGATGCCGCCAATATGGAGTGGACTGGCAAGCTCCCTCTTGGTCCGTCTGGACAGGATTCTGTCTGCAGTGCTCTCTGCCACCACCAGGAGCAGCACCGACACAACCAACAGGAGGAGCTTCATGATAAATCTGAGGACGGAAGGAGACAGGAAATACGATGTCTAGGTAAAGTTATATTATATAATCAATCCTTATTCTTGCAATGGACTCTTATATGATGATGAAGTACAGGTTGGCCTACTTTTCCCAAGAGAAGACACACTTCTTCACACTTGACAGGAAAAGAGGTGAAGAGGTTTCCCTGTGAGCAGCATAATTGGGGTATGACTGCTGCCAACACACTGTCCCACTGTGTAATTCACACACACACACTGACGCATATACACTTTTAGTAGCACACATACTACACACACATGCACAAAAGATACATTTAAACAGAGCTGGCAGCAAGTGGTCCAAATAGAAACCCACATGATCCTCGGAGATCATCTGCTTATTTTTTCCAACTTTTCCTTTTAAGCTTCCAACACAAACAGAAGCTCGATATGAAAATACACTCAGGAGGACGGTGATGGAAAACAAGTGTGCAAAGGTAGAAACGCAGAGGTCTGTAACATGTTGAACGATGTTCAGTATGATGGAGTCACTTCAGGTCTTCTTTTTCTACTCTCAGTCCTCCTTGTGATCCCAGTGAATATGCATGGCAATCCCATATTTTACTGTATTTTTCCTTGATAAGCAATGGTATTGAGTCTCTTCCACTGTAATTATTTTCTCTAATGAATCACTGTTTGCATTGCAGTGACGTATAAATTCATCTGCACTATAATAACCCTGTAATTAAGTATTTTACTTATCTAGGAAGGCCCTGCCAGTGCACTTATTAGTACAAGGGAAGGGACATTACCATCTGAGATTAGCAAGCTATCTTAGTGACGGAAATAAAGTAATGTCCTGCTGTCAAAACTCATCTGTCACATATGAGGAAATTGTCTGGGTGCACAGACACAGCCCACATCCAGTATTAATGAACCTGAGACACAGTAAAGTTTATCTAAATGCCACGCTTGGTCATGGTACTGTAACAGGGTCGGCAGAGGGACACCATAAACATACAGTAAATGCCTGTTAAACACAGTCACAGAAACTACACACAATCACAGCTGGTGACTCAACAATCTCACAATAAGTATTTTAGCAAGAGTAGATATGTGGGGCGTAATCAAAGAAAATCAGTGCTTTGAGTTAAAGGTCAACCAATTATCAGCCTGGCAATTATTGGCTCAGATAGTCAGCAATTTCACTATAACTGATATCGTTGTTCAAATATATTAATTAACAAATGTGCTACTTTGGCTCTGATGCAACCATCTCTTTCTGTTTCCTAGTGTGTTGATTTCTAGTTGAAAATATGTATCTGGGAGACTGGAGCAACAGTCCTGTGTGCTGCTTTTTTTTTACTAGCTTTCAACTGAGAAATTTGGATCTTGTTTCACAGTTAGGCTTTAAAGTGTTAAATAGCTATTATTTGTACATTGCAGAGCAGTGGTTCTCTCTCTTTTTGAGTCGTGACCCCCCAGAAAAATCAGGTTGGTGTTCACGACCCCCACAAAAAATCCAGATTACAGAAAGCTGGGATGATTTATTCAAAGCTTGGTGGGAGCTCGAGGCCGTGCCAAAACTGAGTATAGCTGCTAACTGTGGCACAAAAGCAAAATGTGTGTGTGTGAGTGTGTGTGTCCAGGCAGAACAGTATATTATACGTTATTCTCCACAACCATGTGGTTCCCCTGGAAATCTTGCAACATCCACTGCGGGTCCCGGGCCCCAGGTAGAGAACCAATGTTGTCGAAGATCAAAAATTTCACTGTTGCAAATCTTGGTGAAATATAGTGAAATACTGTGGTACAGCGATGTGAACGTTCAATCAATATCTTCAGATAGTCACTAAAAAAAAAACTGTCACTTTTGTGACAATTCTGAAGATCTTTTAACTGGTGAGTAATTTTTAAAATGTTTTTTTCAATAGAAAAAATGCTCATGTCATGATGTGTTAATCAATCTGCGTCAGATCAACAACATCTGAATAAATTTACAGACTGCTGCTGAAGGAACCTTCCACCACTGGAGTCACCTGGTCTCTGACTTCATATACGGGACACTGTGATAAATTTTGATTATTTTTTGTCAATGACTTAAGTGCTGTAAGGTAAATTTCCTCATGGCCACAGTGTCAGTGATACAATTGCTTCTCTGGTTTTAATTGTTCAACTACTTATTCTCTAGTATGGGTATATATGCATGCAACAATGACCAGGTTTTTGCAGTCTTCAGCTCGCCCTCTTATCCTTGACAGAAGAACCACCCTTATGTACTGTACACTTGTTTGTGTGTGTATTGGTCTCAGGTTACTGGATGGTTGAGTCTATGCGAGGCCGGACAAAGACGAGGGGTTGGCCAGCTGCTTACATAAATAGCATCATTAATTAACCAATCAGATCTCGCAGGACAATGGCCACTCTGCACATAAAGGGGGCTCCGGAAAAGATCTTTGCTGTGCTGTTTTCTGCATGACTGTGCCTTTAGTTGAAACACACACTCTCTCTCTCTCTCTCTCTCTCTCTCTCTCTCTCTCTCTCTCTCTCTCTCTCTCACACACACACACACACACACACACACACACACACACACACACACACACACACCAGCATATGGCAGCATGGGATGGGCAGGTCTCCTCCTTTACACAAGTGTTTTGTTGTGGCAGACTCTGAGCAGCAGAGCAATAAAACACCCACCAGTCTGCTCAACGAGCGTCTCAGGCCTGCGGGTCAAACTAAAAAAAACACAAGTGCTAACTGTAGTGCTGGCCCCTGGCAATAAATTAATCAATAATTTCCCTCTACGGAGTAACTTAGTTCTTGTAGAGTAACTAAAACAAAAATAAAATGATACATGTATCTTCAATATAGGATAATATTCCACTGTGTCAGACAAAGTTCTCAGCTGAAGCGAGACAATATTGATTATTTTAGTCGACGAGTCAAAAATATTCTGTAAAACTCAATTATTCAAACATATGAATAAAATTAAGCAAATAAGAATCAGCATAAGATGAAAAGCAGTAGTTTGTAGAGCTTTCGACACATAATACAATGATGCCTCAGCTCCTTTAGTCTTATGAGACACAGGGTTCACAGAGTGTCACACAAGCTGCCATATGGCTCATCAGGGCTGCAGACAGCTGTAACCAGGCTACTGATCCCACACTGCAGACGCAGGACAGATGAACCCACACACACACACACACACACACACACACACACACACACACACATACACGCACAGAGTCAGACACACATAATGAACATACAGTAGAAAAAGTAACTGCAATATCACTGTTTCAGCAGGACCCTCATCACAGCTTCAGGACCATTTTCACAACCTCAACCTCTCAGCATGCACAGCAACACAGGAATTTCTAATGCTATAAAAAGTCTTTCTATATTAAAGGACCAATTCACCCAAATTACAAAAACTCTTACCTCTGTGGTTTCTAAAAATTAATTTTGTATTTTTCCAGGGTTTAATACTATATTTGTCTCTATCAGCCACCTGCCAAATGATGGTAAAATATGTAAGACTTGATAATACACCAAAATCAATGCGAATACACTGAAACTACTTTCAACTTGGGATATAAAAATATATTGAATATCACGACATCATAACAAAGTGAAGTCTCAATACTGTGCTGAACTGTGACAACATCTACTGTGATATTACATGGTTAATTATTTTATTTTATTTTAGTTTAGTTTATAAAAGGACCACAGCTGACTGCTGCATTGTTGCATTGTTTTTGTTTTGCAGTTGTAAATATATAATTCAAACATTCATTGCCAAGACAATTCATGCCACTTTTTTGTAGATGCTTAAATCATAGCTGGCTATTTTTATTTCATTTTATTAAAGAAGGAAAGCAGAAGCACTTTAAGTTAAATAAACAAAACTCATTTTATACGAACAAAAAATGTTATACACATCAGATTTATTATCCAATGAAGGACTCTTTTTCAATTTGTCATTTTTCTTTTGTCATGGTATTGAGTTTTTGGTATCATACAACTACTTTCTACTGAAGAAACTGTCTCTAAACAAACTTTTAATACCACACTGAAGATTTTAAAAGTAACTTTTTCAATGATGTGGGCCCCAGAGATTATAAAATGTATAATTATATTATTTGATACTGGGACTGAGTTACAGTACCGTCATTCTTAATTCAGATCCCAATTAGCTTCTGTGCCAGCGGTTGGTAATCTTCTTGGGGTCCACATAAAATTACAAATAACATATTACATATTATTAAGTCTGGCAGCACACAGACATAACAAAAGTTTTACAAACAAATACTGATTTCATTCACTCTGGCCCAAATCTACATATTAAAAGTGAAAGCAATCATAAAAATCAGAAATCTTAAACAATGCATGTACAGATGTTATCCCATACACAACATAAAATATTATTCCTGTTTCTTGGTCTCTGTTATTAGTTTTTCTTTAGATGATTTTGAATAACTATCTGCATGTCTACTATAACTGAGAACATATTTGGTTGAATTAAACCTTCAAATTCCCTGCTTATACATGTCCTATGACTGCACTCTTTCACTTTCCTTTACACAGCTGAACTCTGAGAAATCATTGCACCACCCACCAGATAATTCAGACATAATATATCTGCATAAAAAAAACCTTTCAGCTCCATTTCCCTGTTTTTAAAAACACCCACCAGCTCATGGTAGAAGAGGAGAACAGAGAACAGTTATAATACCGTACAGGTGTTCAGTGAGACAACAGGTGAGTGATGGGATAACTGGTCGCGGTGTATTATCAGCCTCATTGTGAAGCAGCCTCACTGAACTCAACAACCTCCTGAAAAAAATCACATCTTCCACTCTTGAACCTATTAATACCATCCTGAATATTGTGTCCTACAATCCCACACCCTGAAGGTAAATATGTCACAGCAGTAACTAAAGTTCTGTGTCCTTGACTAAATAAAGCAACGTGCAGAAGAATTCATTCTAATCTCACAAAAATAATGATTAACAAATAAATCAAATGAGCTTAAAAGTTTCCAGAAAGTTATTTTGGGTAACATGAGATCAGGCTTTGACGTTCAGCCTGCACCTGCCTGGCATAAAAGAGGGCTGCTGCTGTTCAAGAGTGAAGAAACCACAAAAGAAACTGTTGTTACCTTTAGTTAAAGAGAGAGAAATCCTGGTTTTGTAATCCGATAGAAAACTTTATCGCCGTGTTGCTCAAGAAGTCATTCACAGGTAGAGAAGGTTTGGGTAAAAGGTCAGTTTCCTCTTTCCTCTCTGTTCCTCACTCTCTCTCACAGGATCTGCCCTGTCACAGTCTGTCTTCTCTATATACAGGCAGTCAGCGAGGGCTAACCACTCCCCCACCCCTTCGAACCCCCCTTCACGCTCTGCCCTGTCCCCTGCTTCACTGCCTCCTGCTCAAATCTCTGCTCTCTCCCTCCCTCTCTGCCTCTCACACACACATTTCTTTCCCTTTGACTCCCACAGGTTTGCTATCTCTTCATGCCTTTCCTCTCCTTATCAGACTGGAACCTTCCATCTGAAAGTGCACTCAGACACATCTATACTTGCTCTGCTGCTTCTTCTACTTTCTTTCCACTGTCACTTTCACTAACGGTGGTTTCCCCTCCACTATCTGTGTTTTTTCCCTGCAGGGTCAAATCTATTTGTCCCCCTGTGGCAGTCAGACACAATGCTGAGCGCTGCTGACCTCCTGTCCACCATCTAGTGGTCACAGGCTGCATATTTCCCCCTCAGGACATCCTAAGCAGGACCTCCCAGCTTCTAGAAGAGGCAAACTAGCCTCTGGAGGTGGACTTTTGGCAGCTGTTTTAGGGAGGCCAAAATACTCTGAATGTACAAAATATTACGGATGTTTTCTGTCTGCATGATGCACCTGTTAGTCATCTTAAAACTGTTTTTATCATTCATCTCTATTTTGTAACATCTCCTACTTTCCGACGTTAAAGGGATAGTTTGGATTATTTGATGTGGGGTACAATAGTCAGAGTATTAGCTTCAATCAGTAGTATGGAGACACAGAGAGAGGCACCAGTACCGAAGCTAAGCAATGTATCACTGTGGACATGGTCAGCAGCAAAAGGTAATTTGTCCTCTTAAAAAGAGATATACCTAAAAAAAATCTAAATCATTTTAAGTGTATGCTGTATTTTTACAGCCTTACTTTTCTTCCAGACAGCCCTCTTCAATGGGAAACAGCCGTTATATAAGCCAAATATCGCTCTCTCCAAACCAACCAAACTCCATGGGTGAAATTACTAACTTTACCTCACAGAACACAGGAGTTGATTGTCTTCCGCTGCCTTGATCTGTTCGTTTCTTTGTGTTATTGTGTGACTTTGGTGTTTTAAAATGATAGTTCAGATTCACCAAAGTCCCATAATAACAAAAACAAACAAACAGATCAAGACAGTAGTAAACCAGCAGCTGCCATGTTCTGTGGGCTAAAATAACTGATTTCGCCTCCGGAGCTTGGTTGGTTTGGAGAGAGCAATATTTGACTCATGTATCAGTGGTTTCTCATTGGAAACAGCTGTTTGACACAAAAGCAAAGGGCTGAAAATATAATGTACACTTAAATTGATGTTGATTTTGTTAGGTGTGCCTTCTTCTCAGTGGCTAAAATTTTATTTGTTGCTGATAGCAGTAGGCCTACATTGCTGGTGCCCCTCTCGGCATGCTGACCAAATTGATTTGCCAAATCAGTGAAGGATTTCTGCAGTTTGCCACATGAATTAAGTAATTAACCCTCTGCTGGAGAGATGGCTTTATTATATTTGTTGCAAAATTAAAGATCAGATTTTTTTTTTGCATTTTCTGGATAAGAATACTAAATGGGTCTTTCACTGACATGGTGGTCCCAAAAGACACAGCTGTGCCTTAGACCCCCCTTTGGGATGATCAATAAGCTACAGGCTGAATCAATGGGGGATGGCTGTGGAGGGCAGAGCTCCCCAAAAATCCTTTCAGGACAAAAGAGGGCACTACCCACACAAAGGTACATACATGTCAGTATGTTGAATCTGCACGGGACAAATAGCACTTGTAGAATATTTACAGAAAATGTTCAGCTTCCTCATGTTGACTGATCATTAATCTGTAACAGATAGAGACTAGAATAAATTCAGAATTAGGTAAAGCAAATAAATAATGATCTATCAGACAGTTTCAAACATCCAATCAAACATTTTCAGTCCATTGTGGTTGACCTCTTACCACAGTCTGCTGATTTTGCTTTTACAATATATTTGCAGTTATTGGAAAAACTGAAACTGAAATAATGCTATTTTTGGTGAACAGATTTT
Source organism: Lutjanus campechanus (assembly GCA_027495735.1). Lineage (NCBI taxonomy): Eukaryota > Metazoa > Chordata > Actinopteri > Lutjaniformes > Lutjanidae > Lutjanus > Lutjanus campechanus. Next base: position 26,436 of record JAJHUR010136306.1, on the reverse strand, counting down.
TTTTTTTATTCCTGTTAGCTCACAAAATGCAATAGCGACCCCACCACTTGAAAGCATTCAGAGACACAGACACACCTCTTCTGCTCATTTGAAATAAACACTATATACAAGTGTTATATTGCTGAGAGATAGACAAAATGGGATCAAAAAACCACATTAACTGCTTTAAAGATCAGTATATCAGGTTCTGTGGCATCTAGCGACCTTACCTCATTCTCTCCTGCCAAGTGTGTACACAACACACAAAAGGCTCTTTCTAGAGCCGGTGTTTGATTTGTCTTTTCTGGACTACTGTTAAGACATGTGGCTTTTTGGCGGCGATTAACTGCAGGGTTGAGCAGCAGTGTGGAGGGTGCAAAGTGTTTATTTGTGCCTGAAATATAGGTATATCTCAGGCTGATTGTGCAGCAGTCTGATCACCGGCTTACGTGACTGGCCACCACAGCATGACAGTAGGTTTCGGTTCTCCAAAAGTTGACTCTGTTTCAGCTTTTCACCTGCACAATTTTGTTGGCATCCCCTGTGGTCCCCGCCACTGCAACCTAAACACCTATCCCCATTCAACTGAATGAAATAACTGGATTTTTCGCTGTAACGCCCAATTTTGTCTGAATGTGGCTTTTACAGAGATTCTTATGCTCAGTGCTTCATATCTTCCCTAAAATCCTGCTACAGTCTTTTTTCCAGTCTATGTAAATGATCACAAAATATTCAAAACTGTGTCTCTGACTTACATGACAGAAATGAAAAGCTCTCAGACAGTTTCTATCAGTTATGTGAGTAAAGATGAGACAGTTCTGGGTAACGGGTTCACTTTCATACAACACTATAATTATGGCTTTAACACCTCTTACACAACCTCCTGAAGAAAGGTGCTCTAAGCTGCGTATACAGTGTTTTATTATCCCCACCGCCTCAATCATTACTGCAGGTATTACTGTACATGTTGTTTACCTTCCAGTGAAGACTGATTCAATTGTACTAATATGTGAAAAATGTTATTTTGCACAGATACTGGCATTGAATGAGTCACGTTTAGAAGCGAACGGCTGTGATGCTTCAGTGACGGTAAATGCACAAGAGGCTGATTGTAGACATCTGTAGGAGAAGGTGTGTGTGAGGACCCTAATAGACCCCTGAATCAGAGAAGGAAGTCATCAGACAAGGGAGTGCATGTGATTCATTACAGTGAAGACAAGAAGAGTGAATCACCATAAATATGTTTCACAAGCTTTGTAGGTGGTGTGTTGTAAGACTCATGTTCGGGTGTACATTTCATATGTACATACGTAGGCCTGACCCGGCCTGCAGTGACTCAGGCCTTTAACGAGGCCTCCAGATGTTTAAGCGTGACATTTGATTCTTCAGGGCAGCAGCAGAATAAAAGGAACCAGATACTAGATCAGCAGTGCTTCTGTTTCTGAGGTAATTTCCCCGAAAATAGACTGAACTGTGGAGGCTGAGGACACACGTGGTAACAATAGAGCCTATACATACACAGTGAACCCTCAACAGGCGCCTGCTAGGGTAGAACAACAAACACACACACACACACACACACACACACACACACACTGACATGCACACAAAAAGACAATTGTGTGCACTTAGAGATGTGTATGCATTTATAGTCTTTAACAGTGGGTTGCAACAAACGACAAGGATTAATTTAAGTTTACGTTTAGCAAACCTAAGTTTAAAATGAGTAAATCCAGATTAAAAATTAAGCAGAGTGCTGTTGCACCATTATATACTAATTTCAGTTTAGTTCATGGAAGTTTAGTGATTTAAACCAAAATGAAACAAAATTTGATTAATACGGAAATGCTTGCTTACCTCAATTAAAACAAACAAATACATGAATTAATATATAATAAATCTGAGTTCAGTCAGGACCTAGAAAGTATAAAAGTGAGGGAAAGTTTTGGCTGCTCATGTATTCCCAAACAAAATGTTGCACTGTTTGCTAGCTAGCTTAAAAGTGAATGAGATGTTACATTCATAGCTAGCTAGCTAAAAAGTAAAAAACAAAACAAGAATGTTATATTGGTTGGTAGGTAGTTTAAAAGTTAACAAAATATTACAAAGTTTGCTAGCCAGTAAAAAAAAATCAACAAAACGTTACACTGAAACCTAGCTAAAACGTAAAGAAAGCAGAAAAAAATGTTGTATTATTTGCTTATATTGTTTGTAGCTTAAAGCGATATTCCACCCTGCAAGAATAAGCCATTCAGTATGTACTCACCACTATGCCGATGTGATGATAAGTGAAGATCTTCAGTTCACCAAACAATCCTGGAGTGTGTGCTATTTTTAACGTTTTATCCGTGGTCACCATTCACTGCCATTGTACTGGATGAGGCTGCTACCCTGTTTCTCCTAAAACTCCAGGATTGTTTTGTGTACTGAAGATCTTCACTTATCATCACATCGGTATAGTGGTGAGTACATACTGAATGGCTTATTCTCGCAGGGTGGAATATCACTTTAAAAGTTTTACATTGTTTGTTAGCTAGTTACACAGCTAACAAAAGGTTACATTGATGGCTAGCTAGCTAAAAAGTGTTTTTGTTTTTTTAAGTAATATTGTTTGCTAGGTAGCTAAAAGTTAACAAAACATGATATTGTTTGCTAGCTAGTTATAAGGTTAATCAAGAGTTACAATGGTAGCTGGTTAGCTAAAAAGTTAGTTAGCCTAGTTAGCCTACATATGATAGTTTGTCAGAAAAGCTCTATTTTCCCCTTTGAGAAAAACCGAAGTATCAACCAGAATGAAAGATACACACTAAAACTCAGTTGAGTTGAGATTGTCCTTTAATAAACTTGATTATTTTCCTCAATCCCTCTCAATAAGGCAGCTATTCTAAAAATTAAAGCTCATCAAATGTAAGCTTGAAGTTAATACTGAATCAAATTTTAAATTTGAGATGAAAGTTTTGGTGCAATATAATTAAATTTAATCTAGGTCTAGAGTAAAAACTAAAGTGAAGTTTAAATAAACTGATTTAAATGTTCGGTGCAACATAATTTAAAGTTAAACCATGTATTATAGGGTTTAAAAATTAATCGGCCCGAATGTGTTTAATAAGGAAACTAGCACTGATACACAACTTGCCAGGCATATGGTGTGGGTCAAACACACACACACACATACACAGAGTCATCCTAAAGAACAATCCCTCTCTTTCTCCCAATCATTGCATCACAATCCTCCCATGATGCTACACAGCGAGGCTGGGAATCCCAGCTGCAGTGTGTCGGGGTGGAGCTCTGCTCTCTTGACCCCATGGAGGAGTGGACGCGCATATCCATCTCTGAGTCTCTGGTGCATTTCCACTTCCAGGAACATGTAGGACGAGGGCAGCTGATAGTAAACAACAACAGGCGTGCAGGCGTCACACACGCCGACGGCGTGCAGAGTGCATCAGCGATCTTTCTAGATAGTTTTGAGGCAGTTAGCAGAAGGTGTATGAAAAAAAACAACCACGTTAGTGTTGATGTGAAGCACAGACATTTGGAGGATTATCAGAATTTCAGTGTACTGTTTGTTCTGTCTTTTCTGCAGCTGCAGTTATGGCACAGTTTTGTTTTTGAGAGCAGTCCATGTACTTTAGTTGTTCTTCAACAAAATAACCTTTTCACCAACAACTTAGTGGAGTGGAATGAGACACATCTATACTGGTCCCCTTTCTGTGTATAATCCTCTCATTCAGGTCAGTTTCAGGCTTGAATTCCTTCTCATGTTCAGTAAAACAGGATCTACATTTGCCTTTGTTCTGTATATCTCCAAAACAAAACACCTGTCCTGCCGTCAGCGTAGGAAGGACAAGGACGGAACAAGGAAGATCATTTTTAACAAGACTGCATGGATGTGAAAATCCTTATGATGTTGCAGATTTGAAACTAAACTGTGAAAAGAGGATGTTATGTCATTTTTAGTCAGTTCCTGAAAACAACTGATGACACACTGAACTGTCTGTACATGATCAAAAACCACATGCAAGTCTAAAAATGGTTGTTGCGGATATGAGGTGCATATACAGGACTTTGACACCTGTGAGCAGGTGTGCATCCTGCATGCTGTGTGTGGTCATGTTTAGGCAACAAATGCACTTTGGTTAAAGTGAGGGGAAGGTTGTGGTTTTGGTTAAATGCTAAGAGACAACAAATGGTCCTTGAACATCGAGATGTTGAGGATGAATATTTTCCAACCCAGCTGGCACCGGATGTTAGACAGACATTGAATTTTTTGGATTTAACATTGGGTAAACATCAACACCTGACATCGTCTTAAAGTCAGCCTCCAACATTCGATGGAGGCTGAATTTAGGGGGAAATTAAAGTCGGGTTGACGTCAAAACTCAACGCCATCTTTGACGTCACCTTCCAGTGTTTGAAACCTGTTGAGTTTTGGCTGTTGAGGAAAGTCAGGTTGACATCAAAACCCAACCTTGTCTTGACATCAGCCTCCAACGTTGGACACAGGTTAAATTTTGGTTGGAAATAAACGACTAAGAGCTTTACTAATGTCACATTTACCAATTTACACACACATTCATCCACTGATGGCAAAGTCTGCCATGTAAGGTACCAACTACTCATCAGGAACTACTCACCCACTCACAATGACAGCTGCCTCAGTGTTTGCCTCCGTGTCCCCTGTTGTCTTCTGGACACTCTCTGTAAAACTATGGGGAATTTAAGAGAGGGTACAGTAAGCAGTTAAAATGTATACAGTATATGTTCACTTTTTCCTTGTTATGTTAATAGATATGTAATCGTGGTGCCATTAGGTTGACATTCTCTTCAAAGCATGTTCACGTTATTAAAAATTTCTAGGAGACAGTTGCAGAAAACATAAGCAGTATTGTATAATTTTGCATATACACGTAGACAAAGCCCTTTGCTACAGTTTCCATTTAAGTCAAACACATTCACCATCATAAGATTTTTTTAAAAAAAAGGATCACTCAGCATGTAATGCAGGATGTAAGTTACTGTAAAGGTCAGTGTGTCTGTGTCCTCTGCCCCCTCACATGTCTGTCGCGTCAGATCCAAATCGATTGTGAAACCGCAGACTTGCAGATTGATTACTGCTGAATGAGAAGTGACAGATCCTGAATCATTCGGTCAAAGGAGGCACTGAATTGCTCAAAAATCTCTGAACTTCTTTCATGTCAGCACAATTAAATATCAAGTTCTGCTTGATAAGATTCAGAAATTACAAGCTCAACAGATGCTGGGAGCCATTATGCACTAGAAGAAACATATCTACTGAAGTGAAATTTCAGTGAATAAAAAGCAGTATGTGCACAATATGTGGAGTGTGTGCAAAAATGAGGCTCCGGCCGAGCTGCGACAGCCACAGAGAGGTCGGGCTCAATTTGAAATTTGAAACAGCAAAGGTACATTATTTATGTGACTGCTGGAAAATAATCCTACTAAAAATTACTGTATTGAGATTTACAGTAATTATATATTGCAAAATTCTCCCGCCAATTACACAGCAACTCACTGTATAGATATTATACAGTAAGCATGTGTTCATTTTACAGTGATAATGCTGTGAAAATTACAGATATTTATTACAGTGTCGTTTTTACTCTAAATATAGATTAAATTTTATTCTGTTGCAACAAAACTTTGTCATCTGGTATTAACTTTAAAAATTTGAGCAGGCTTATCTTTTAAAACAGCAAGTTTTTTCGGGATGGACTGAGAAAAATCATCACGTTTGACTCAAAATAACTGGGTTTTGTGATGGGTCTTTTCTTTATTTTACCCCAACTGATAATTTGACCAAGAGGTTTTTCTCAAAGAAGGAGAAATAAAAACTTTTCTGCTGAGCCACCATGTGAAGGTTAACCTGGCTAAATAACTTTTTTAGCTCGCTAGCATACAATAATGTTTAGTTTAACTTTTTAGCTAGCGAGCAACATAACAGTTTTTATTTTAACTTTTAGCTAGCTAGCAATCAATAGGCAATAACAGTGTTTTTATTTAACATTTTACCTAGTTAGCAAACAAAGTAATGTTTTGTTAAATTTTTTGCTAATGAGCAAGCAATGTAACAGTTTTTTATTTTAACTTTTTACATAGCTAAAATTTTGTGAATACAAAGCAGCTGAAAGTTTCCCCCTTCTCTTATATTTATTAGGTTCCAACAGCATTCAAATTCATCTTTTTTTCTTTGGACAAACAAGAATCTCCATGCTGATTAGAACTTGGCTAGCGCAACCCAGTAGCATCTGATGATGACTAACAAAAATTTATTGCCATGTTATCACTTTGTTGTAAAATTACTACATTAGCGTTACATCCAACTCTGTGCCTAAGTTGTCATACACACACTGAAAACCTGAGCATGTTCTGACTTATTCTGAAACCACACAAGAAAGCACTCGCACAAAAGAGTCTCATCAAACATTGCCTTCTTCTTTTTCTTCATTACTACTTACCCTACATCAAATACAGTCACTATAAATCATCCAAAATGATCCTTGTTTATATTTTATCACCTTAAATAAACTGATGATATCTTCAGTGCCAAAGATGACACATTATGGAGAAAAGGTCTGCGCCTTGAGGTGTGTGTCTGTCTAATATAGACTGCCAACATTTTGTTGGCACAACCATATTCCAAGTTACTGTACACAGCATGCAGAGGCCTGTTGCTTTGGTTCGCTTATATTTTGCAGCTGCACATACACATCTCTGGTGTGTGAGAGGTGTTTACATGCACGTCCGCTGGTAAAATATTACGGACGGCTTGTACAAACTGTGTAGAAATCACCACAACAAGAATTAATTGAAAGACTGTTTTGGGAGAAGGATTCTTTGGCTTCCAAAGGGAGGAAATGTAATATTGGACAGTGAAGGAAACACTCGAATAAGGATCGGGCCAGATTTTAAATGTGTGTGATTCTTCCTCTAATACACACCCTCTCCAGCGCCTATGATGTCACCTCTTCACTTTAAACAAAAAGACAGGATGAGGCATCAGGTGTTGCTTCATCCCCACTTTCCTCCTACATCCCCACAGGGACTGACCCAGCTGTGGTGGTCGAACACCCTCACTCAATACCTGTCATCCCTGCACTCATCTATCCATCCATCCATTCAGTGAAGGTACTTATGTGTTGCTCCTAATGGAGCATAAGAGGCTACATCCAGAGCTCTGTAGACCTCTGGGTATGTTTAGGCATGAAGAGATAAGTGTCTGCTTGCTCAATGTAGTCCCTAATACACGCAACAGTACCTTTTATTTGGCCTATTACTATATTAATATTACTATACTGTGTTATTACTAACAGGTGAAGTAGTGTCACACAACTGGTCATTTAAATTTTTCATGGATAAAATGTGACACGTGCGATTGTTAGCAAACAGTGTACGCTATTTTTATTTGAGTCACTTAATAAATATTCACGTTATCTTAGAAATACTATCCCAAGTGATGCATGACTCATTACAGCATGACTCTTACACAGCTTGATTTCTGCAAAAGTATCTTTTCCACTAATAAAGTGGAAGTAGGTTTGGCCTCCTCTGAGGAAGAGTTTTGTTTTATTTGGAGCAGACTGGAGTCCAGAGGGCCAGCGGTGAGGCTCAGGGGGTGGCAGCATCAGCAGCGCTCCTCACCTCTCTCCTGTTTATCATCTGTTTATCCTGTCCAACTCCACAACTGTTACACAAGCGATCCACTGATCTCCACAGGGATGCGAGACTTCAGAAACATTGCATGGATGGCAACAATTTGGTTTCTTTGTTTATACTGGTAAATTAATATTTTTAAAGAGCTTTCTGAGTGTTATTTTGGGCCAATATTAGACATTCTCTGGTCTCTGCTTCATCCCGCCTCCTCTTTTTCCCACTCCTCTCTCAGTACCGCAACTTTCTGGTTTGTGTTCACACACAATGGGACAGTTGAGGGTCTCATTGGTTACAGGAAGTGGGTGTGAGCGTATTAAGTAAATATACAAACACATGGATGACCAAAGGTGCATGTGTGTGCATGTGTAGCTGCAGAGTCCTGCGTTGGTTCAGAAGGCAGAGACTGTCTGAGCAGCATTACCCCTTGTTGTTTGCCAGTTAGTGCCACAACAGCAAGATTGTCTCCGTCGGACGCTACGACAGGCTGGCAAACACTTGAGATTCCTGGACGCCTGCGGAACATCGAGCATCATGTTCCATGTTGGACTGTTACCAGGGAGACCAGGGCAGAAACTGGCTAAACAGAAGTGTCGAGAAGCAGGACGTGGAGAGTGTTCGGGTTGTCTCACAAATGTCAAGAGGGCGAGACGGAGTCATCGACTTGTTGCCCAAACAATGGAAAGTGTTGCTAATATAAAATGCACTTAAATGTAAAATGCACTTACATCATGTGTTTTTAAATAGAATCTATTAAAAGTCTCATGTTAATAAACTAGGGCACTTTATCATCCATCCCCCATCCACTCAGCAGATGCTTCTGTCCGAAGTGGCTTAAATTTTTTTTCCTATGCATACGCACATTCAAAGCTCTTACCATCTGGAAGGACACTTTGGCATATGGACACATGGACTTTGATAAATCACTAGCATATACAATTAATGAACAATTTATGTCCCCTGATGGTTCACCATACACATTTTTACTTGAATAAAGTGGACGTTTGGACCCTTTTGAGACAATAACTACACCACAGTGCTGAGAGAAACAGGAAGAGGATATAACCGTTTATAATAAGATTTTACGACCAAAAATATATGGACACCTGAACAAAGCACTGTAGTATTTGAGTTAATTCCCCAGTAATGTAGCATATAGCAAACAATGAATGGAAAGAAGAAAGAAGAAAATTGTACCATTGTTGTGTGCTGGGTGGAGGAGGTCATATGTTATCTTAAACTTGAGCAGCTTAAATATGCTGCCCAAGGCTCCACCCAGAAGTATTATAAGATCTGGCAACCATTTCTGTCCTATCTTGAGACTGAGTTCCCTTCTATTCATACAACGTAGCACAATGTAATACATGCAAATTACTGTGTATTGAGTATTGAGTGCTATTGTGTGTATTCAATTTGAGAAAATTAATTAAAAATATATTTGAATAACAATAAAAATTAAAAATTAGTCTCTGTACTGCCAATTTTTTAATTATGAATTTGAAAAGACACATTGAGGTAATTTTGTAATGATTCAAAACAAATACAATTTTTCTTGTTAAATAGATTTGATATTAATTCAGTTGTTCTTCAGAACTTCAGAAAACAAGTCCAGTAAGCTTAACTGAGATATTAGGTTGAATCAACAACATCCAGTCACAATAACAAACTTTATAAACAAATTTGATTTCCTTTTACATTTTATCATTTTGAAAAGGCACAAAAAGCTTCCAGCTGCAGCTGCTCCTGGAGGAGCTACTTCCAACAGTGACACAGAGACAACAAGTGAAACTGCTCCTTCATCATCATGGTTTGCAGTGTTTTCATTATTGTGAGAACAAGCAACCATTTTCTTAAAACTGAGTTTTTCTCTCAAATAATGCATGCTTTCTGCTGTGCTTTTTATGATTCTGTAGAAATTTAAGTTAATGAGTTCATTAAAGTCTGTACAGCACATACATTCAAGTAATTAATTGCAGCACCTTAAATAAGGGTTTTGTGAGTTACAGGTTTCCGGCACAGGGAGTGAGGACGGGAAGCAGAATGACTGCAAACCAAAATTAAATTCGATCCCATGGAATTAGAGGTTATAGAAGAAGATGCAAGTGAACATATTGTTGAGCTACAGAAAAAACAAAGTCACACAAACAGCTCATGAGAATTGACTTTAAATCTGATTGTCTCCTCCTCGCCCCAACAGCAGCCATCTGAGCGCACTGCTGGGTGCGGGTGAAATCAAGTTTGCACGTTTTAACTCACACAAACCTTTAGTAAATCAGGCCTTTAGTTATAAGAACTAATGGTTTTGACTGCTAAAGTGTTCTGTAAATAAATACTAGAAATGTTAAGGTTAATTAACCTGAACAAAAAAACAAAAAACAATTTGTTGATTTGACTAAATTCTTGTTTTATTCTTTTACAGTTAGAATGATTTTGTTTGTTACCTACTGTATCCATTCAGACAGCGTAGGTGATTTGCAGATGTTATTCTCTTTATGCTGCTTTCTTTCCAGAAAGTAGTTACTCATTTCATACACACATAAGTACACCCACCAACTGTATATCTCCTGAGAGCAGAAACCATGATGCTCATGAACAAAACACCTGATCTTGTGATGACTGGAAAGTGGAAGCAAACATACAGAGCTTTTATGAATTTGTTATGATTTCAGTGGTTTCTGATGAGGGAGCACTTTTACAGTACTTGGCTAAATATAAAATCTCTACAAGAGTAGTTGTCGAACGAAACAGTACTGGTGACTGATATCTGTGTTAAATTGTAGGGAGTAAAAGTAAGAAGTTGCTGGCACAATAAATAAAAGTACAGATACCGGAAAACTCTACTGAAGCATAGTAACTAAATATTTGTACTTCATTTCTTCCCACCTCTACTGAAGCTTCACCACAATGCCACTAAATCCGACTCACTGGTTCTTTAAAAACCATGACTAAAAAACAGCCATTAGTCCAAAGCCATGCTTCAGCCGCTACATGTCGTGGTCCTGACCTCTGACACTTGTCAAGCTGAAACCTCTGTGTCTGTAAAACCGTAACACTAATCCTGTAAGACCATCAACACTGATCTCTTAGGAGCATCACTATCTGATGACAGCACCTGTTATCCATCAATACACTTCACGCTAAGTTGCTGGCAGCAGTATGTTGAGGAGAAAAAGAGCAGACAGTCCCACAGATATTATCATTAAAAGGCAGCCACATCAGTAAAGTTGTCCTCATACCTCCACATCCATCCCTCTTGTCTCTTCTCCCCCTTCTCCATTTTCCTCCTCTTCGGCGTGTCCCTACAAGGCTCCTCTAGGATTCCCAGAATATCTTAGATACACTATCACACAGAGTGGGGCAAAATAAAGGGAGAATAAAAGAGAGCATGTGTTCAGAGGAAGACATAACAAGGTACCTCTGGTTTCTGATGTTCCCGTTTCTTGTTTCGTCTGCTTCCTGTGTTTGCTTCCATGCACACACTGTAGAAGTGGTTCTCAACTAGGGGTTCAAAACCCTTTACAAGGATAAATTAATGAAGTCTTGGATAGTTCATCCCACTAAAAATCCTTTAATTTTAAAGGAGCAATACGTAACAAAAACAAGTGTAGCAGCCCGAACAGTAAGTTGGAGCCAAAGACTGAATACTAAATAGATTGAAATCCTATTTAAAGCCCATTCTATGGTTGAAGCGACTGCCAATTGTAAGTCAACGTGAAGCTAAGCTTGTTAAAGACCTCCTCCAGTGAAAATCATGTTTTTAACCTTGTTGTGTTTTTCATGTGTTACAAAACATATTAGGAGTGAAATAAGCAGTAAATGCCATGTCTTGCTTTAAAATTGCAGTCAGCAAGGGCAGTCTAAAAAAAACAAAAACAAACAAAAACAAAAACGGATTGAGTAGAAATTTCAATGAAGGATACCGAAGTTACAGTGCTGATGTCAGAGACGCAAGTACTTAACATGGTTCCCTCTTCTCTGATGACATATTGTGGTTATTTTATGATTCACTACAGTAAATATATTACAGATTTCTCCTTTAACAACAAGAGAAGAAAAATCAGTCTTTAACTGCTCAAAACTTATGTCCACACTATGGCTTTAACACCATAAAGGAGCTGTCACATTGCTGCTGACACCCTGACAACTGCCTATCACCATTGCCCCGAAAAAGCACTTCTAAAAAACGGCTGCTGCTGCTGTGGTCCAAAGCAATAACAGGCGCCTCAGTTTGTGCAGCCTACGCAAAAGTCCACAACATGGGTACTATCTTTCAAATATCTGTATATGAACATGTGTACAATAAGGTTAGGGATATCTCTAGATATGCACTACATAGGGGATGTGCCTCCTCTCTAATAATCACCTGCCCTTTCCTCACCACCCGGGACTCACAGATCATCGTCATGCAACTATTGTCCAGCAGTCTTATTTGACATATTCACTGTCTTATGCAGTTTCTTTTCTGTTATTCACAGTCAATGAAAAATTCCAGGCCACAGAACAGAAAGTTAAAATGCTCTTGACAAAGGAGCGGTAGAAAAGGACCAATATGTGTTTGTCCACAAGACGTGCCTTGACATGCCTTTCTTCACACTTGGCACAGTGTTCACTTGGACTCAAAGATGAACTGATTAAACTTTGATTTAAAGCCTACTATTGAAAATGCATTTAATATCAACAGCTGTAACTAATACTCTGAAGAGTTTTTGATAAGAGTTTTTGTGTACATTCATGACTGTACGCTGAAGGACCTCTCTGAACCTTTAAAAATCTTTTTTTTTTAAAGTAATTGTATTTGAGTACAGATTTCAGTACTCTTTCCACCACTGAATACTGTACGTCTATACTGACCTGCAACAATATACAAACTTTTGCCATGCAGATATTCTCTCATCCTGCAAAAGTATTTTGATTGCCAAGGTGGAGATCACCATGTGAAGCACGAACACAAACACACCTAAGTGTTGAATTAACAGTGATAAGCCAGATGTGTTTGGGTCTCGTCTCAGTACTTAATTTTGACATGATCCGCTCAACAGCATCACAATAAGCCATACAAACACAGGGACAGAGTGCAGAGTGACTCAGAATAGCCCAGCACACTTTGGGACTCACAGCTTGTACTGCCTGACCCTGAAAAGAATAAAAAAGAGCTCAGTAACAAAGTTCACTCTCACCATGACATCATTAGGAAAAGCCTCAGATACTGATTCATTCATTATCAAAATACCACAGCAGGACTTTTCCATTGTTCTCCAAGTCTGGGCACAGTCCTCTTTCTCAATAGGAGCGGCATATCAACTGTGTGTACAGTTGATTTCTGTACATGCATTTCTGCCTGTAAAATGCAGTTTTCCATTTGTGTTATTGTCTTCATCATAATTTATAGAGGTGTAGGAGGAAAGAAGCAGACAGCTCAGAAGGTTTTAAGCTTTGAGAAAATTAAGAAACTTCATGCAGCATGTTTTTGTTTTAAAGTGACATAGGAAGATGAAGTGGGAAGATAAGGGGAAGAAACCACAACAAGTACTAAAGGTTGACCCCGTGAAGATGATGATTGTGATGAAGATGATGACATGACTTAAAACGGTCCTCTGGAGGCCTCCATGGGTGGGGACGGTGCAAACTCTCAATCGTTTGAGTGACATTTAGGAAGAGCCTGTATTTTTTACTTTTACCCCCTACATATTAACACAAATATCTGTACTTTCTATTTCTTACATTTTCAAAACAGGTTGCTTACTTTAGTTTTAATGCATTTGAGGGATATTATTGATTATCTTCATTTTGAATAATTGCACCACCCAGGGCCGCCCCTACCTACACGCAGAACACGCACAGTGCGTAGGGCCCCGTGGTCCAATAGCCCCAAAAAAAAAAAAATTCGCTTAGGACCGGGCGGCCCTGGCCACCTTCCCATCATCAGGCCCAATTTGAACCTAAATGGATGGAACAAAAAACATAATCATTCCTTGGTGTATCCGTCAGTGCATATCACGCACATCAGATGTAACAAACAAGTAGCCAAACAAAAGCAAAATAATGACAATACCTCCACCTGTGGAAAGTCTGCCTCTCTGCTCTGCCTCTCCTCCTCCATCCTTTGTTTAGTTTTTTGGCTCACAGCTGATGTGACCTGCTGTGACCTGCTGCACGTACACATCATCAGAAGGGCCTGCGTCGGTCAAAAAGTATCTCAGTAACTGTAATAGTATTACTGTTGTATTACTGAGTAAAGTAACAATAATACAGTGATTTATTACTGAGTAACATATTATTTCCCAACACTGCTTATGAGCCAGGAGTCATACCACTGACACTGAGTGCTCTGCTGCCACAGGCCTCAACCTGAGGGTTGTTTGTTTGTTTTACCTAAATATTGATATTATATCAATCAGTATCATCTTTTAAGCTTTTTATCTTTCTTTCCTTCATCTCACTTCACAACACATTCATCCCACAGAGACATGGTTAAATGTGAACAAACATCAGGGAATATTTTACTATAATCTCTTGCTCTTGTCTGAGTGGAGAGATGTAGAGATAAGAAAAGAGGTTTCAGTCCAGAAATGTTGCTGATGGTGGCAAAACCTGGAGAGGAATTTGGAGCTTTTACCCATTCAGCTGAATTTTCTTTGTGCACCTTCATGCCTCTAATCAGAGTCCAAGTGGTCATTTGAGAAGAACCTCCCTTAAGGTGAAACAGCTGTCAGGTGCCATAAAAAGGTTTTGCCAAGATTGTTAATGTGGCTGATTGGATATATATATGTATATGTATATATATATACATATATATACACACACACACATATATAAATATATAAATATTATGTATATATGTATATACTGTATTTAAATATATAAATATATACACATGTTCAGCTATAAGTTCAAGAATGTGTGGACATGCTGACATGTTTCCTCTCTTGTTGGTCTAAATGTAGTAAAATTCAAATACACTGAGTCTAAGAACACACAGGAAGTGGCCTATAACCAGCTCCAAAAGGTCCCCAGATTCTTTGAAATGACACACAGGAGATGACTTCATCAAGGGCAGCTATGACCCTGCAAAAGCTCATTCCTCTGCCTTTCCAGTTGAGAATATTCAGACAGAAACTAGAGGGGTCTGCTCTCTGAACATGAGTCAGACGAGCTGCCATCATGCAGTTGTCACCATTTAGCAGTGTGTTATTAAATCTGTATAACTGGCAGGGAAACATTATGATCACAGACAGAAATCACCTCCAAACATTCCTCAGCTGTTACATCTTCTCACCTGCCTCGCCTGCCTGCCTGCTGGCCAGGTTTCAGTTTTGATAGATGTAATGAGCAGGAATCAAGTGCAATTACATACATTACACAGCAATCAGCAGACAATGAGAATAAAACTTTTGTTTTAATGATTTCACTCAATTATGTCAGGTTATACCCTGGCTGCACAGTGTGTAAACATCAATTTGGCACAATTTTCTCTCTTCTTCAATCCCTTTTTTTGAGAAGGTGTAACAGCTGGATTTGGCCTCATCTTTGGCCGACCATTCAGATTTGTCATTGCATTAGACTTGTCACCGTCTAGACAAAAATTACCCCCGGCTGCCAGTTTTCATTATGAGAATATAAAGTTTAAATACAGTTCAGTTTATTACTCAGTTAACGTCAGTATTTTGAGGATGGTCTGATAGTAAAATTAATGGGTTCACACAATGTTAATTAGTCTTATATCAACTGTCCCTAAGCTTGGCAGCCATATCAGAACAGGCTACACAACACGACTTTTCAACATAAACAAGTCATCGTGAGGTGCATAAAGGGATAGTTGCCCCAAATGCAAATGTACATGTTAGATAAAATGCTGATAAATTGCAAATTTCATATAACTTTTCTTTTCACATTTTAATTAAAGGTCACCAACACACTGTGACTTCATTCATGCTCCCTGTAAGACTGCAGACACCACATACTTATCACAGTAATAAATCTGACTTTGATTATCTGATGTCTTCTGAAGCATTAATGCATTCTCCAGACCTAACCGAACGAAACCAAAGGGACAACACTGCGTGGTTACATTAACATGAATTCAGGGTGTCCCCATACTGGATATTCTTGGCTCTCATCATGAGGAATATCAGGGTCTGGGCGTCCTATCCTGGAATGTGGCTCAAAAGGATCCCACATCCTCAACCATCCTGGAATGTTGGGAATGAAATGAGTATTTGAGCCAGGATGAAAATAACTTGTAAGGATCTGTCGGGAGTTAGGGTGTACAAGGGTAAACAAGCACAGAGGCATATATAGAGAGAGGCCTGTCATCCTTAACTGGTCAGAAGTTTCAGAAGAGGCAGTGCCCTTTAGATGAACCGTCAAAAACATCTATAAATGTGATGGTAAAAGGGATGGTGCCCTTTTGTTCCTGATGCTCAGGTGTTCCTGCCAGATTGAGCAAAATTTACAAGAGATTTTGTCATCTAAGGCAACTGTAAAGCATGGGGTCAAAACATCTGGAGAAACATCTGTGCTTTGCCTCAGGGCCGTACAAAGATGTGCACAGATCAGTGGTTCCCAAGCTGTTTCCTCATGGACTCCTTTTCTATCACTGAGTAAACTGATGACACCTAAGTGACATATTCTATGGATATTTTGTGTTATATTTAATGCATAACAATAAACTGAGTAATTAAGCCACAAAGTGAAGACGATAACTGCAGGAAGTTTGTGTAAAATGAGCGATTGAGATTAATTTTTATCTGATTATTTCTGTGAATACTGTGTCAGTGATAGTTTTAATGATATTTTTCACGTACCTCAATATATTTCTCTGTCTGTATTATGTATTTCCCAAAAGGTTTCTTTTTGAAAAAAATAGTGTTTTCTTTTCCCTTGGCCAATGCTTAGTTGCTCTTTGGTTGTTTTAACTGTGTACTTTTCTAATGCAGGACGAGGCTGTTTAGCAGAGAGTCAAGGCTCTGTGAATATACATTGTGTTCAGGTCTTCACTGTGCCCTTATCATGAGAGATTCTAGTAAATTATATTTTATATGATAATCCAAACTTCAGAAACAGCTACTTAATTTATAGATATAAACTAAATAGTGGGAGTCAGGACCCCCAGGTAGGGAACCAGTAGCATAAATTGTCAAAATGGATATATATTACATACTTACAAATATTAACATGAAAGATGTTTATAGACCCAGAGAGGTGATGTTAGGGCTTTACCAGAGTCTGAAGTAATGAAAAAAGGACCGGGATGTGAGAAGTCAGGGTAAGAGAGGACAAATACATAAATGACTAATAATAATATATTTTCTTTAGACAAAACGATCTCAGATCAGAACAAGTAGAAGCAATTTCTATGTAAATTGTTTGAAAGTAATTTGTTCCAAACCCGCATACATAATAGGACTTCTCATGGTCCTTATAATCCAGGACAAGCTAGTAAATGGACCTTGAGTTGAGATTCTTTCTCACCTGCTGTTTCCAAGGTCAAGAATGAAGCCTCATGAATGAGATGACAGTTAGAAAAAAGGACGGCAAAAGTTGAATAGGACCATCACTGAGACTGTGTCCTGGGTGGCGAGATTAATAAAGATATGAAACACAACAAAAAAAATCAGCCATTCAGCAAAAGCTGTGTTTTCAACAGGACGAGATTGCTCTCTGGTGGCTGTGAGGAAATATGTCGCCTGCCTGAAGATGCACGTCAATTCCCCCTGCAGATGGGGGCAATTCGACACATCTCTCGATACTGAGTTTAATAATAAAGAGACTTTATTAAAGAGACTAAAGGACAAAAAGACGACACTGGCAAAGCGAAATTAACATAAAAGCCAAATAGAGACGACATTTTTAACGGTAGCTTTTTGAATAGGAATGCTCTAACCACGCGCAGGGGCGTTACCAGCGTCTGTTGTCAAGGCAACAAGTAAACGAATCTCCTGAGATGGGTGAAAAAGTAAGATGAATCACTCCATCACTAGTTCGTGTAACCGGAACAAACCGTCCAAACAAGGTCGCTGATTGGCTGTTGGTGAGCACACCTGCCGTCGATTGGCCTGTAAACGCCTTCAACGCTGCTACTTGTTTGTGACCACGAGCGAGTCTTCATCGTTTTTGTAGGCTAACACAACAACCAAAGAAAACGCAAAAATGGCAGGGGAGAAATGCGAGTTTGAGCAAGCTTTTTCTTTTAATCATCTTCCTTCCAAGAAGCTCTCCTTCCTACAGGACAAAGACACTTTGGCTCTGTTAATGAAATGGTGACGTACAAAATTTAGCTTGATTTTTTTAAATTTTATTTTACTCATTTTTTCAGTCGACCCTCTGTTGTCCACGGTGTAACGTTAGCTCCTGGTGTAATGTCTGTGTATTAATCACAGGTCCATGTTGGGGAGGATTTCAGCTCAGTCTTACAGCTTTGACCAGACCTTTCACCCTTACAACAGTGAAAAGTTTGCACTGGTAAGACCCCCCAAAATAAGTTAGGTTATTAGGCCATTGTTTTGACATATTTTGAAATGCTACCCCATTATTTTAAAATCCCAAGTCATTATTTTGACATTCCAAGTAATCATTTTGACATGGCAACTCATTTTAAGATTGGACATTATTTTGGTACTCTAAGTCATTATTTTGAGATACTTACTCATTTTGAGATGCTAAGCCATTTTTTTGAGAAAGTTTTTCATTGTTTTGAGATACTAAGTCATTATTTTAGATACTAAGTCATTATTTTGAGAAAGTTTCTCATTATAATGTCTTACAGGATGTTTTTTCTTTTTTTCATGACAGTGGTGAAAATGGGCTCGATAATTTCCTCCACTTGAAAAGTGGAGTGTAGTGATATATATAGTAATATAGTAGTATGTACTTAATCTTTTCAGAGAAAATTTAGAATATACTACTGAAAAGTTGACGCTTATTAATCTAATAAAAAACAACAATTATTGGTTCTCTGTTCTGAAGTATTTTGATAAAGTGTCCTCATGTGTTCAGTTATATTTGAATGATGTCACTCTGTACGTGCAGTGTTTCTTCAGAGATCCTGATGTGGTATCCAGTCTGCCCAGAGAGATGAAGGCCGGAACCTGGGTGCCTCTTGGTATGTCATGTCCCCCAGAAAGCCTTTCATCACTGATAGTAGGAAATTGATCTCATCTGCTGGACAATATTGGCAGTCAAATCTCAGTGGAATGTATTTGACTTTTGTGCGTTGTGTGTTTGTTGTAGACGAGCCAGTGGTGTCTGTTGATGTTGAACCGGTGCCGTGCACTCAGGTCTCCATGGAGCTGTTTGACCCAATTTACTCTTGTGGGATCCTGAGGCCCTCTGGACATGTAGTTAAATGCTTTCATGATGTCCATCCTGACTATGATGAACTCAGACAGGTCCGTCTCCCTGTTCTCATCCACCTGTCTGTCTCTGTTATTCTTTTATTGACATGGTGTGAGTCCAAGTCCTCCTCTGTTCTTCCAGATGTTGCAGGACGAGGACTCAGACCACTACTACGTGGTTGGGAGAGAGGAGCGAGGAGAGTTTGTGTTTCGTCTCTTCAAGCACCTGTGTTTGGGAGGAGAGCTCTGTCAGTACGAAGACACCATTGATCCTTATATCAGCACCACAAAGCAAATCTACAAAGACCTGATCAGGTGGGCACAATCTGACCATCTGCTGTCACACTTGAATCCACACAGTCCAACAAGATTACCACTAACAATTATTGATCAGTTTTACATGCAGCTCCATTATTGGCTATCATGATCTAATACTGACATTTTAATTCTCTAGTGTTCAGAAGGATCCAGAGACTAAGAAGATCAGTGCCGTTTCCACAGTCCTCAAAGTCTGTGCCTATGTAAGTGAATGGTTCTATGTCTGTTTGTGCCACTTTAAGGGATATTTCAGATTTTTTGAAGTGGCGTTATATGAAGTACTTAGTCAGTCTATTATCTACAGCAGATGGTGGTCCACACACTCCAGTTTGGAAGCTAAACAATGTACTGCTGTGGACACGGTCCACTGCAAAAAGAATTTTAGCAACCTAAAAAATTGTCCACCTAAAAAAAAAAAAATCAAATAAAGTATATACTGTATTACAAGGCTTTACTTTGCTGTCAGACAGTCTTTTCTGCTCAGAAACTGTCATTATATAAGCTAGATATTGTTCTCTCCATATCAACCAAACTTTGATTGTGTTATTGTGTGACTTCGGTGAATCCAAACCATCAGAATAGGCTGTTTGACAGCAAAGTAAAGCTGTAAAAAAAAATTCTAAATATACCATGCACTTAAACTGATGTCAGTCTTTTTTAGGTAGCTAAAACTCATTTCATTGCTGACCCTGTTCGCAGCAGAACATTGCTGCTTCTCCAAACTGGGAATATGTCAGCTGCTATTCCTCTGACTTCTTGTGGATTTGTGAGTAACACTTCTAATTTAGATGGTTGCGCAGTGGAAATAGAAACACGTCAAAGCAAACAACAAACTAGGCAACCAAGTGGCTCAAGCTGAAATTATTAAAATTGCCATTACAGTACTTATATTGATACAACTTACAAACTGTTATTTGACCAAAATATAAATGAATTGACCACCACAACCCATGGGAATCATGGGAGTTTACTGATTTGTGGGTGCTCTGTTTGAAGAGATTGCAACTACAGCCAATGAATTGTTGAGAATGGCTGTCCTTCACACAGGAGGTCTTTCTTGAATTTTCCTCGTCATTCACACACATTGTCCGCAGGATGAGTCTGGCCGATGTTACCCTGGAAGACAAGAGGAGGAGCAGACGTTTGCTTATTTGATTGTTGACCCCTTCAAACGACACGTGACTTTATTCTGCCACTTCTACGGTGTTGGAAGCTTCACGTTGTGACAGCAAAGAAGAGTGGAAATTGTCCTGTGGAACCAGTCAGACTCCTGGTGGACACACGTGTGTATGTACAAACACATGAACTCAGACTGGCAGCTGGAATGACTTTAGTCTCTTCTTGTGAGAAATTTAAGTGAAAGCAGTCAAATGAAGAATACACCAGAAAGCTTGTTCTGTTAAAGTATGTTAATAAAAGGTTTTTAAATAACCTTGGGTCATATTGAGCTTTTTTTGGTAGTCCCCTTCTGCTACTAATAATTTAACAGATCATTCTGCTCTAGCTAAATGTTGTTAAACTCAGCAAGGCAAACTGTTGAACACGAGATAAAATTGTGATTTTAGACATGATCTTATCTCATGATGAAGCTATAAAAGAAAAAGATATAAGTGCTCATTATCTCCGCCGTGCGATCAGGTGATTGGTCATGAGTGTGTGTGCGCATGAGTGCGTACGTGTGTGTAATACCAATGGGACTGGATCTACTGTCTGCAGCTAATGTCTACTACAACTACTGCATACTGCCTCACCAATAATTATGACAAAATGATGTTTTCCATACAAAAGGTTGAAGTTCAACTTCACTTTGTTGGGGAATTTTCCAATTTTAAGTATCATACTAAGGCCCTGGAGTCACTGAGAGGCCTGCACTAACTTCTGACAGTAGATGCAGCTGTCTTCTCCTTTCAGATAAACAAGGGGACAACCTGATAGTGTTGCTATGGCGGCTGAGGACAGAGAGGTGTTTGTCTTGTCTCTCTGAACGGAGAAGACATAACTGTAATCTGGTTTGGATAACACTGACCCTGAGCTAATGGGAGCAAAGGCTGCTAAGCTGTGGTCAGACCTTGTGTTTTCATACTTCCCACGTCTGGATTTACAGACCAACAGGCTAATTCAATATGCTGTAGATGTGTTGGGTCTGACCTTATTTGGGCATCGGTTCATCATGACCTAATCTGTGAATGTTTAAAGACTATCCAGGAGGGCCGAACCTCCAGAATTGAAGGGAACATCATGACAGAGCGTGTACTGATTATTTCTTCATTCTCCTTGCTCAAGTATTATTAAACCAGTTTCAGCGTAAGACATACTGGACTCCAGTGTACTTCCTCCTTTTGATGTATGGGCAAAAAGATTAAATCCATAACACACTGTTCAGCTCTGTATCTGTGGAAAAAAGGTCTTTAACTGGGTGGTCTTCACAAGGGGGTCTTATTGTTTTCTTTTCCTTTTTTTTATGTTTCAAAAAACAGATTAAAATGATTGAAATTTTGAAATTTTCCTAATTATGGCTTATTTGACATAACCTGCCATAAATCATAAAAACATTGTGCAACTGCAAACACGTTTAAATGGCATGTGCTAAGATTTATCTTGCTACAGTAAAATGTATTAATTCAGTCAACCCTCGTACCAAGAAACAAGATAAGGGAGTGTGGAGTGGTTAGCACCACCATGTGGCTAATTTATAATAATTTACTTCAAATGTTTGCTCTCATATGCTGAACTCTGATCAGTAGAAGCAAATTATTTCTTCCTGGATTTCTTTGTTCGAGGCAAATCAAAGTATATATTTAGATCTAAATGAAATAGAGAGTAGGCACTCATGTTCTAAATTATGAGTAAGCAAGTAGCCTCAGTAAATACTACAAATACTTAAATGAGGAATTAAATAAGAACACTTTCAGTTCTGTTGTGTGATTCGCAGAGGTGGAAGTAATTTATTACAAATACTCAGATTACTGTAATTAATTAGTTTTTTGGGGTACTTGCACTTTGATAAGAAGCTTTTTAAGCCTGTACTTTTACTTGTACTTAAGTGTGCATTACACTATGTAATGTACTTAGTTACTTTTAAAAACATAATTGAGTATTGAGTACAATTTGAATTAATATCCAAACCTTTCATCTGTATTTTTGTAGCCAATAAGGTTATCTGATCACAAACAAGCCAAAGAAAACAATGACGTGTAGATAAAAATTTAAAAAAACAAGTAACTGCAGCAGCACAGGTTTGGAGTAAAGATGTTAATGATTAATCATTAATCAATTAATCACTGTTAATCATGACCACTGCAGAACAGAACAGGATTTGGAGTAATTTAGTCAGATGACTTGGACAAACAGAAACTCACTTGATTGAATGCAGCTATTGATAATGTATTAAACATCACCAATTAAAAAGTAACTAATGCTGAGTAGTTTTTTAAAAGAATACTTACTACTTTTACTGAGTCTTTTTTGTAGCACCACCAGTATTTTTTATTCTTGAGTAATATTTTGGTAATGTAACAGGATTTTCAGTCCTCTTTCCATCACTGTTATTAGTTTTTTCATTTTTTTCATTTTTACCTCGTCAATTTAATCTCACAGCCTTCGTGTCCTTGCTTGTGTTTGGAATGAACCAAGTCTTCTTCCTACAGAGGGGGGGTCTGCATCCCCCTATGTTTAATATTATTAAAACAAACACAAGTGGATTTTATCTGTGCCACATTAAAGTAAGGAGTTATTAAAATACCCAATCACAGCACAGACTGTGTTTTAAGACCCTCCATTCTCTTGCCTCAGTGGTTAGGATGGTTACTATATCTGAATTTGTGTCAGTGACAGTAATGAAGTGTCTGTGATCTTTCATGTCTGGAGTCATTCACCGCAGAACAGCTCCTGGGTCACGCTATTAGCTCATCTCCTCATGAAAACAGGATGAAGAAAGTATTTATATTGCTCATCTTCTGTCATGTTACATCTGCAGGTAATATCCCAGATAATTTTTTTCCCCCTCTTAATTATCTAATTAAATCCTCATTTTAAATTTTTTAATTTTTATTCATTTGATGAATAGTTTATGACCTGCCAAAAATACATAATCTGCATATTATGTAATATAATGCTTTATAATGCTACATAATATTGTTTATAATCATATAGTTTATTACACTGTACAGCGTGTGATTTTGTGTGCATCAGTTTGGGTCTCACAGTGTTAACTGTAACAGAAAATGAAATTATTTCAGTGCTCTTAAATCACTTTTTACAGTCTTTTCTGCAGATGTGTGGAAATGCACGTCACAGGAAATGTTCAATTTGCATAAACGTGCTTCATGCAAGAGAACATTTGCTGCTACAGTTTTGACATTTACAAATGAATATGAATAAAATATATTAATATAACAATATATGAATAATTGTTGTGTGTGTGTGTGTGTGTGTGTGTGTGTGTGACATATTATTATTTGAGCTCTTCACTTTCTGTTATGTAAAGCATATTCCAAATTGTGTTCATCAGAAGAGAACCTCATTTCCTGTAAACTGCAGTGACAAACGTCTTCCTGAATCAGGAAACACAACAGTGTTTGGTTGCACAAGAACATAAAATGTGGGTGACAATATAGGCTTTGAGAAAGCTGTTTTACACAAGGAGGAATTTAGAAATGTCATTCAAAAAGTTGAAAAAGTCTTTCTCCTACAGAGGAACACTCCCTGACGATTTTCTTCACTGGGCTCTTTCGAGTTAAAAACTTCCCAGGGTTTGTGGGTGTGGTGATGGTTGATGGAGTCGAGGTTGTTTACTGCGACAGCAACATCAAGAGAGCTGAACCCAAACAGGACTGGATGAAGAGAGTAATGACGGATGACCCAAAGCACCTGGACTGGTACACTGAGGAGTGTCGTTTCAGTCAGCACCTCTTCAATTCCACTATTGAGAGTTTGATGCAGCACTCCAACCAAACTGAAGGTGAATTTATGAGTTAACTAGTTCATGCATTTTATTAGTTAACTAGAGGGACACTCACAGATGCTTGTCAAGGCAACTACTAAATTTTTTTATGATATGCATATCTGCAAACGCAACCATTATATACTGCATATATAGATATATTTCAAAACTTAGAATGTCACAATCTGGTTGTGGTTGCGTTAGAACAAATGTGGATAAAGCAGGTCAAAATAACACTTTTCTACGTTTTCATGTTTTACTCAAGTAGTTGTCAACTTGAGTAAAATGTTACCTTCACTTCAACTGGATCACTGTGTCCACCACAGCCTTTCTACTCTGTTAACGAAAGAGAAAAACAGTTTGTGAATCCGTCCTTTGATTTGGATCTGCTCTGAAATTTAATGGGTTCTTCCTTGGCCCATGATACATTCCTCCATCAAGTTTCATGAAAATCAGGCCAGTAGGTTTTCTGTAATCCGGCTGACTGACAATACAAACAACCAGCACCAAAAACATAACATGGTGGAGGTAATTATATAGACTTTATAATTTATTCACATCACAGGATGAAACAGAAAAATGTGAAACCTACATTCATGAGCAAGCTCACAATAGCTGACTGTATTTAGACATTTGATTTACTAGAGTCTCTGTCTCTCTCTCTCTCAGATATCCACATTTTCCAGAGAATGTATGGCTGTGAGTGCGATACATACACTTTTGATGAGTATCGTTATGATGAAGAAGACTTCATGGAGTTTCACTTAGAAGAGGAGACATGGATGCCTTCAACGCTCCCACAAGCTAAAATCACCCAACAACAGTGGGACAGAGACAAAGAAAGAATCAAAAACATCACCATTCATCTCACACAACGTTGTCCTGACTATCTGCAGAAGTATCTGGACTATGGGAGCAACATTTTGAAGAGAACAAGTAGAATCACATTACCTGATGTATTTAATGGACACAGTGTTCATAGAATGTGTCTTTTGAC
>JAJHUR010136305.1:0-12678 GCA_027495735.1 Lutjanus campechanus | reverse complement strand
GCGAGGAAAAACTTCCTTTTAACAGGCAGAAACCTCGGACAGATCCATGACACATGGTGGGCGGCGACCTGACGGCACCGGTCGGATTTGAGAGGGAAAAGGAGAAGGAGAAGAAAGAGAGGAGGTGGGAGGGGTGGAAGAGAGAGAGAACAGAACAGAGGCAGAGAGAACAGTAGCAGCAAAACATCAACAGTAAAACTATGTGTAGGGAATAGCAGTACATATAAATATGTAAGCTGTATGCAAATAATAATACTTGTACTAGATGTTACAGTAATGATAGCCGAATTAATAAGTGTGGCGACAACAATGTGATTAATGTTTGAATGATTAAGTGAGTTATAATAATCCACAGTAGAAGGTGCAGCAGTGATCAGTGATCCATGCACGGCCACAGTCCATGAGAATCTGCCGGATGACAAAGCAGAAAGACTCCGGGGAAGGAATCAAGTCAGTAACAGGCATTAATGGAACATAAAGATTTGAGGAGAGAGATTTAGAATTGAATGTGTCAGAATGTCCTCCAACTGGTGGTGATAAGACACATCATGAGTCAAGACAGTGCAAATATTTCATCCTCAAATTGGTCCACTGTCCCATATCGTAGGACTCTTAAGCCCCCAACAAAAAAAGCTACTAACATCTGGTTTTTGTCTTCGATGGTTTACAATCAGCATTCATCGAAACATGACATCCAGGCGGACACACTAATTTTCACCCCTTTTCCGGTGGAGGTGATGAAGGCTTGTTGCCTCCATTGATCATTTCTGTAACTCTTCTGCTGCTTTTCCACACACATGTGCTGGCTTGGTTTAATTTGGCACATCAAACCAGAGTGGATTTGCATCTCCATTACAACAACATAAAATCCCTGAAATATATATATTTTTATATAAAAGCTTTATATGTATAAAGAAGCAAATTTGTGAAATGTGTCACAACTGCTCTGTTACCAGAATCATCTGGGAAGTTATCCTTAGAAACTGTTTGGAACAGGGCAGGCACTTTCAAAAAACACTTGGCAGGTGATTGGATGAACCATCTGTCTGTCACATCTTACATGGGCTAACTTCAACCAAACAGATCTTTGCTTCCATCAATCAATACTTCTTGCTGTCATCACACTTAAAATCACGCTTGTAGCTGCCAGTAGTGCCTACTAGGACACTATTTGGCTGCACCACTTTTGGAGCAGACACAAACTTGACAAACTTGACGCCTGGCAAGATGGATTCTCGTGTGATGTCACAAATCCAGCTGCCTCACAAGGTAAACAGAAGTGCTGAGAGCTTAACAAAACAGATGCATTTAAAAACCTCTTTTTGTTCTGATCTGTTGTATGGACATGAGATGAGTCGGGCTTTGCAGTGCATTTGTGACAGAAAAAAAAACAAACAAGAAAGGCGACCTCATCTGTGGGCAGTGTTTCTGGAAACTTTTATCACAACTTTATCACAAAGAAACAATATCATATTTCATCAATCACTCCACTGGCCGCTACTGGCTATCTGTTTCCAAACAACCTCCAAACAAACTGGTAATCTAAAATGCATTACCAACACTTCTGTGATGTGCTCACAAATTCTATAGGATATAGAGTGCTTAGAACAACAAATCTAGAAACCTCAATAAATACTTCATATGTGTATTCACTATTTTGTTGCATCAGTATGCAAAATTAGTAAAAAATAAAAAAAAATTAAAAAGTATCCAATTAGTTATGGTATTTCATGAGAAATATACAGCAGCACTGCTGAATAGTAGCAACAGGTTGTCCGTGAATGTTCTCATTCGTCATTGTAAGCCAAAGCTAGCTGTCAGACTAGCTCTGACTAGTCTGACAGGCATGAACTGATGAAGCTTCTTGGATAAGAGGCGAAACGTCTTCAGAAAAAGGCTTTTTGAACAAGTCCAGTTGCTTTCGATTTAATCTTGCTTTGGCTAGCAACAGGTTGATGTTCAGTCTTCTTCATGCTGTTAAAAATTCTTCCACATCTGACTCAGTTACATTCATTTGTTCTTGTAAGACAGATGTATGTATGTATTTTTTTGTATTATAGCATTTTGTATTATACAGTATATTGCAATTGATTACATTTTTGTTTCTCTTCTCTTCTGGATGAAGTTCTTTTAGTTATTTTTAGGTTGCTGTTGCTGTATAGTACTTCTTCCTCAGGCTATTTGTAAGAGCGAGAGAGAGAAAGACCTCAGAGACCACAGAGAGAGACACTGATAGGAGTTGGGGGTGGGCAGCAGTTTTGCCTCATTCCCTACATTCTCAACCCCCCACCTTCCTCCAGCCTCGGCTGCTGCCGGCCTGAGAGGCTGGATTCCAGCCACTAGAGGCCTTTGTTCAGAGAAGGACTCTACAAACATCAGCGTTCCCTGGGACACCAGCGGATTTCCACAGGTCACCTATGCCTCCCTCCCCCAACTCCAAACCCCTTTTTTCCTGCTGCAGCTTCTGGAAGAATTTAATCATTTCACTCTGAGTCTTCAGCTACTGTACAACAACATGCACTGGGCTGCTACACACATCAGGATGTAAAAAGCAGTGGAGTTTAAGGTTGCCAACATGGGCTTACTCATAAAATACCATCTCGTTATAATTTAACATTTTAGTACAGTTCTCTCTTATTTATATTGATTCATTGCATCAACTAAATAGTAAGTGAAAATGAAGTTTTCCTGACAATAACTCTCTGGTACACACATCATGTTTCCATTTTGTTAGGAAAAAAGAGAGGGTAGTTACCATAAGCAATACTAAACTACAAAGGCAAACCTGGTTTACATGCACAGATACTGTAAAACATATGCACAAAAAAGAAAAAAAAAGAAAACATTGCCAATGTCCCGCTTATGTCAGACACAATCATATCATCACATATCACCAGTGGTGGAAAGAGTTAAATATTAAATAAAATATTACTCAGTTACTGGTGTTAGAAATATACTGAAGTAAAAGTATTTGTTGCAAAAACTACTCAGAGTATTAGTTACTTTTAACCATTGATGTCACAGTCACCTCTCCAAACTAAGGATGTAAATTTTGTGCCATTTCCTTAACCAATAGTTGCAAACACCAACAATTGATTAATCATTAATAATTGATAATTTATAAGATAAGATAAGAGATAATTTTTTTCTCATTTTAAATTGAAGTTTAATTTTCCCTATTCAACAAATGGCTCCACTAGACAAAACAATGTCAAATAAAGTGCAAATCACTGCCATGTCTATTGATTAAATATCCATGAATACATTTTTAATTTGTTAAATTCTTAATGGCAACTGATTAATGGTTAATCATTTAGATCATTACTCTGCAACAAAAAAATTATTTTGGTTTCATTTGTTTGTCTTTGTTTTAATTGGCTCGTTTGCGATCAGATCACCTTATTGGCTAATAAAAATCAAATGAAAGGTTTGGATATTAATTGAAATTGTACTCAGTACTCAACTATGACTTTAGTAGATTACAGTTTGTAATGCATACTTAAGCACGTGTAAAAGTACAGACTTGAAGATCTATGCATTAAAGTGGAAGTACCAAAAAACCTTAATTACAGTAATTTGAGTATTTGTAATTAGTTACTTATACCCCTGCATATCACTAATTGATTTTAGTCCAAAATAAGAGAATGCCAATAAAAACCAGTAACACAAATGGCAGACTGAGCTTATGCTGGTACATTGTAATGAAATGAGCAAAGCTGTTCACAAAATCTAAACAGTGCAGCCAGAGAAGTAGAGCACTTACTTAGAGTAGCCCTCAGTCACTGTTTGCTTTCCACAGGAAGTTACATGGCTGTCCTGTGGTGTCTGCACTGTTTGTTTAGCAATGGCTTGGATGTTTTTTCCTCTCCTTCTACAATTTAGTTCTTTCAAATACCTTAAATAGATATGGACATTTCTGTCATTAGAGCATTTCTGCTAACACTATTATGTAGCAGGAAGTGAGCTGTTCCAGGCACAACAGGTTAATTCATAACATCTGCAATGCTCTGTTAAAACAAGGCAGAGCTGAGTGCCATGCATAGTCCTTCCTGTTTCAAAGCAGCCAGGCATGCACACTGAGAAAGAAACAGCCTCATGCATCTGCATCAAATGCTTCCAAGAAACTGAAGACTGCTGCACTCACACAACATACAACAACATATAGACTGAACAAAACTCAACATGTTTGTAATTTCTTTTATTCTCTAAATGCTAAATTCAATGAAGCAAACAAGAAACAGAGACAGATTAGTGAAGTCTAAGTGGACATATTGCATTGCCATTTTTTCTACTTTTCTTCCTCTTTTCCTTTGAGATACTTTGGGAACAGATTTCACATCAAACAGCAGAGGCTCCTAAATGGAGCAGATCCAATTTGTCTGCGCCTTTCTTTCCTTTCAGAGCACCCCCCAAAACCCTCCCAACAAAAGGCTGCTTGTCTGCTAGGAATTTTCCACATTCCTGCAACAGCAGACATTTTTCTCCTCTACAAAGGGCCCTTCGGCAAATTCCCCCTAATCGCAGGGTTTAGCTGGACCCTTATAGGTACAATTCCGGTCTGGGACCGGAGAATGTGGGGGGTTGGGGGAGACAAGGTGGAAGAAGGGCAACTTCCATCAAGGATCTTTAAAAGATCAACTTAAATATTTATGCTATTCACATTTATTCTGTCTATTCCAGGGGTTCTCAAAGTTTCTATGACTGAGTTCCAGTTTACAGAGCAAGCGTATGATCAAGGACTGCACAGGAAACCACATGAAGTTGTCAGAGGATTTGTGATTGGTCTCATAATTCAAAATTCCTTGAGCACTGATTTGCAGTTAAAGCAGATCACTTTATCTATCCCCCCGAGGTCAGACAATGTAAGGGTTATTTTTCCTCAAACCTCCTTTACTTCTCAACTACACAGCATTTTTTTCATGGAGGCTTTTCCGTCTTACATCAAATACAACACCAGCATCGATGACAGAACATGATCCCACGACACTTGCAAGGTGCCACTGGTTGCCATGCAACCAGTAGCTTCCTACAAGTTGTCATTCCTAACGTGACACACGCTTGTTAGGGGGACACAGTTTGATGCAGTAGCCAAGTATTAAGTGTAGGCTATTGAAAGTAAAAGTACTGAAATGGAATGATTAAACTATGATGCATTAATAATAATAATAATAATTATTATTATTTTTTCATATAAAAAAATAAAAAAGCAATTAACCCCATCTGTATTATCCTTGGAAAATCCCCACTAGTGCTGTTGCTGTAAACAGTTCAGCACCTGGATTACACCAGACAAGCTGTATGGAGGCATTTTATATTTTTTATTCTGTTGTTTCTTTGTTTGAAAACTGGTCACCATTCACTTCCATTGTTTGGGAGATTCTGCAGCATTGTTTTCCTGTGAAACTCCAGCAGTGTTTTGTGGATTAAAAAACTAAACCAAACCTTCAGTCAGCTTGAGGATGAGTAGATAATGACTGAATTTTCATTTTTGGATGAATTATCCCTTTAAAAAATGGAAATGAACCATACAGGATTTTTTTTTAAATGGAGAGAATAACCTATTGAGTCAGAAATGAAGAAACAGACCAGAAAAGACAATGGCTTAAGTGAATGAGTTATGAGGCCATTAATGAATTAAACGAATTAAATAATTAGAGAGAGAGGAGACTGGAGCGCTGCTGGTGTCCCTCAAACCACTGGTGCTCATGGAAGGGAATAATATCCAAAAGAAGAGGAAGACTTATGACCAAAAAATGGCACAAAAAATCCAAGTCCAGGCACTCAAGTAGGTTTGAAAAATGTAAAAAGCCTTTAATTTAATGGGCTACAATCATTAAAAATACACCAATGCATATCAGCTTACGCCTTCTTCAGGGTGCAGTGACAGACAAACAGAGTAATCATGGTTGCAATCACTACAAATATGCACAGGTGAGCAAAAGTGAGACATGCAAGGTTTGTTCTGGCCTGCAGGGGCAATACTCAATAAATACAAGACAGGAAGTACAAACATTAGATCCTCCCATATGCAACATTTTTTTCTCTCTAGCCACTAGAGGCATCACATAGTAAAGGAGGATAAAAATCCACACCAGGAATCAAATTTTAAAGTACAGCATTTAACATTGGTGAGGACATTGTGGCGAAAGTAATAAAAAGTTGTAAAGGTAATAAAAATATATAGATGAGGAAACCACTTCATAGCATATTTAGAAGAAAATGTTGAGAAAATGTCTAATCCTTAAAGGAAAAAGCACATCTATACAATAGGACTACAGCAATGACTACAAGAAAGATGTGAGATCAAAGTCTTCATTGAGGCCAGGGTAACTGGTGCCTTTAAGGGCATAAATCCAGTATGCCTCCCTTTGTTTAAGGCGTTTGATTTTGTCCCCGCCCCTGGCATCAAAGCTGATGGCCTCAATACCTGACACTCTTAGAGTTGCATCACTTCCATGTTTTGCTTCCTTGTAGTGTTTGGCCATCGGATAATTCATGTTTCCACTGCGAATAGCATAGCTGTGTTCAGCCACTCTGTCCCTCAGCCTCCTTTTGGTGAGGCCTACATAGAAGCAGCCACAAGTGCACTCAAGTTGGTACACAACATGGGTGGTATTACAGTTTATGAAGTTGGTGATAGGATAGGTTTTATTACTGAACACATCTCTAAAGGCGTCTGTTTTCACCATGTTTTCACAGTAGTTGCAATTACCACAGCAGAAATTTCCTTTGGGTTGGCAAAGCCAAGTGTCCAGTTTAGGAGCAGGGAGATAACTCCTAACTAGTTTATCCTTAATTGTTGGGGCCCTTCTGAAACTGATCCCCGGGGGTTCGGTGAATATCTCCCGTCAAGAATGATCACTCTCAATGATGTCCCAATTTTTCTTAATGATGTGCTTGATCTGGAGAGCCTCTCCGCTATAGTGTGTAACAAAGTAAGGTTTGTGGGTTTGCTCTTGTTTTGATTTAGGACTGAGCAGTTTCCTCCTTTCAAGTGACAGAGCTCTATTATGAGCCTGAGTGAGAGTCTGGGGTTTGTACCCTCTCTGTTTAAAACATTGTTGCATGTCCATGGATTGAGTGTGGAAATCCTGATCAGAGTTACATATGCGTCTTAGTCTCTGGAATTGTCCATAAGGGATATTCTCAATAAGCCATGGAGGATGAAAGCTGTCTGCATGCAATAAGGTATTTCGGTCAGTTGTTTTTCTGAAGATGGGGGTATGCAAATATCCCTGGTCATCCTTTGAGATCCGTAGGTCCAGAACATTAATAGCTTGTTGGTCATATTCCAAGCTCAACTTCAGATTTTGAAAAAATATGTTGTTCCTCCCATAGCTCTAAAAACAGATTTGCATAATTGGGGGCAAAACATGCACCCATAGCTGTCCCTTTTTCTTGCTTATACAAATTGCCCTGAAATAGGAAGACATTGTTTTTGAGAGTCCACTCTGTGAGTTGCACAATAAAGTCACTGGGAGGCATCAGGTCATCAGGTCTGGACCCCAGATAGTGTCTCAAGGCCTCCAGGCCTTCATCATGTACGATGTTGCTGTATAGGGACTCGACATCCATAGTGGCCATGATGCAAGAACCAGTATTCTGTATTTGTGTTATCTTCTTTAGGACCTGAGTGCTGTCCTGAATGTAGGAAGGTAATTTTTCAACAAAGGGTTTAATGTGATAATCAACAAATTTGGAGGTAGGTTCCACAATGGAATCATTCTCACTGATGATTGGTCTGCCTGGTGGATTTTCCAGGTTTTCGTGGACTTTTGTGAGCATGTAAAAAGAGGGAAAGCGTGGGCGTTGGCATAATAAATAGTCATATTCTTTCTTGGAGATCCAGTCATTGTTTTTTGCCATGTTGAGTAGCTCTTCAAGTTCCTTTTTCATAGAATCCAAAGGGTTTGATAGGGGCATAGAGTAGTTCTGGGTGTTTTCTAATTGGTGCAAAGCCTCTGTTATATATTTCTCTTTGCCCCATACACAAACTGATGACAGACTGACTCTGTCCCTCAGCCTAACAATTAAGGATAAACTAGTTAGGAGTTATCTCCCTGCTCCTAAACCGGACACCGGACCTATCACCAGCTTCATAAACTGTAATACCCCTTACGAAAGCAAAATATATTTACCAATATATTACTTGAAATATATTGTAATATATTGTAATATATTATTTTTCCATTACATTTTCCAATACATTATATATTATAATACATGGAATAATATATTGATGATACATATATTATACAATATGTTATACATTCATGTAATATATTGAAATATATTGCAGAATATACAAATGATTGCCGCTTTCAATATATTGGAATATATTAAACCTGAATATATAATATATGTGTTTATATATCCCAAAATATATGCAACTTTATATTTAGAAATATCCACCATAATGTATTCAGATTTATATGGGAACATGTATTAGTAATATATGTAAAGATATAGTGTCACATGTATGCTTAATATATGGTAGAATATATTTTAAATATATGTAAAAATATATGGAGACGTATATGAAATATATGTACGGCTATGTGTATAATATATAGTATAATATATTGTGGAATACATTTTATATATGTAAAATTATATGGAAATAAAAACATGAAATATATGTACTGATATGTGTTCAATATATTGTGGAATGTATTTTATATGTAAATATATATTGTAAAATGTATGCACAATACGTGTACATACAATGAAAACATGCACATACAATGTATGTACATATATGGTGATATATACATTATGTACATGCAACATCTAAAATATAAGAATACAAACAAATATGCAACCTGCAATATGTGCGCAAACCTTTATACCACATATTAACATAGGCTGGGTAATCTATCAAAAGCCACCTTTATTTTCTTTTAATCAGGCACTGATACTGAACCCAACAGTGCAACATTTTTAAAGAATGCCATTGAACAGAAAATATACAAAATATAAATTATAAATTAAAGCAATTCGAATGACCAATGTCTATTTCAAACTTTCAGCAGTGCTGTTATAAAATATAAATAAAATATCTATAAACAAAATGCACAAATAATAATACACAAACTTTCCAAGACCTTTTGGAACTGTGGAAAAGCAAAGAAATAAATTGCCAAAAGAACTGTCCGTTATCCTTGGTTCTTCACTGATTTAAACAACTTATACAACCACCGTTCTGCGCTTCACCTGGTGTCTTAGCTCACAGATTCTACCGTTGATAGATTTTCTGACATCAGCTTCCTTGGATGTTGGAAATTGGTTTACAACAGCATCTGTGGAACAGAACAAATGGTAAATGTATTTATATAGCGCTTTTCTAGTCATAGACTACTCAAAGCGCTTTTACAACTACGAGTCACATTCACCCCATTCACACACACATGACACAGGTGGCTTCTTCTAGAAAGACCCAACCTGTGCATCAGAAATCATTCATACACATTCATACACCGGTGGCGCAGCACCGGGAGCAGTTCGGGGTTCAGTGTCTTGCCCAAGGACACTTCGACATGTAGACTAGGGGAGCCGGGAATCGAACCACCAACCCTCCGATTGGGGGACGACCCGCTCTACCACTGAGCCACAGCCGCCCCAACAATGCAACAATGATGTTTAGGCTACTCTCCGCCTCCTCACTCCTCCTGCTGCCCCTCTGGTTCCCGAAAACTAACCCCCTTCCCCCGCCTGGCAGAGATGCAATCAAAACTGGAAAGCACCAGCTCTGATATTGGGGAAGATACCACAAAGACAGGCTTTTCTAATGCACAGACAACACAATTTTAAAATAAATAAAATAAAAAATAAAATAAAAAAGTGGTAGCTAATTGCAATGCAGCTTTATTTTTTTTCCAGAGCTACTTTTGTGGAGAGTGAAGGGGGCTGGGGTTGCTTCCTTTTAGCACTGAATGTGGCTTTTTTCATGGGTATATGTTATTACCTGTTGTTCTCTGAACTCCTTATGCAGGTCTGGGTGCTTGTCCTTCAAGTGTTTTGCTGTGGTGTTTCGTGTTAATGGCTTCACCATGCTCATTTGTTTTAAAGCTAAAGTAATTCCATATAGCACTTTGCACACCTGGTTTATCTACGAGTTGCGGCGTGGTGAAGGTTGCAGCAGCTGCCATTCTCTCCCTGCTCCTCTCTCTCTCTCTCTCTCTCTCTCTCTCTCTCTTCCTCTCCTCTATCTCTCTCTGTCGCCAGACTCCTGCTCCATTTACTGCTCCATGCTCACTCGCTCGGCAGCTTGCTTGCTGCGGCTCAAATTACAATGCGGTGACGTCACGTGGTGACGTTAAAAAAAAGTATTGTCTCATCCAAGCGCAGTATAGTACCAATGCGTCAATACGGTAGTACCGGTATACCGAACAAGCCTAGTGTGGTGCAGCCACAGAGCACAGTGGATTGACTGGATGGGTAAGTAGTAAGTAGTGATAACTATTTCATGTGTGTTGTAGTGCCATGTTTAGGGGTGTTTCTGGTTCTTCCATTTCCAAACAAACTAACAAAAGCAGCTGAAGTGTCAATGCAGGCAAGCAGCATCAATGTTTTTATAGTTGTATATGTAATTAATCTTCTTGAGACAATTCTACCCCCATACTCTGAAAACTATTTACCTTGTAAAGCTTGAATTTTCCTCGGGTTGAGAGCCTGCTGACGCTCAGCAGAGGGATCCAGCTTGCTGACCCCTCCTTTCAGGTTGGACTTGAGGAGGACATCCACACTGAAGGGCCCCATCAGTAGCACCCGTGCCATCCCATTGGGGGTGGTACAAGCTTTTGCAGTCTCCCAACAATGTGACGAGACAGTGATGGTTCCATCATTCCAGATTTTCACCTTATGTAAACAAATAAATAAGAACATAAGCAAAGAAATAAACAAAGATAATTGCCACAAGCAATAGAATGCAAAAAAAGCTTGAGTTTTAATGTTTGTTTGAAATTTACCAATTAATAAATACTTACTTGTGAAGGTCTGCAAGGTGTGCAAAGTGACGTTTCACCTGGGCCGTTACTCTCAGCATCGAGGTCAACATCTTTGGTGGGGCGGTCATCAACATCTTTGTTGGTGGTGTTGTAGATGGAGACAAGCTTTCTCACATCCACCAACAACAAGATTATACAGACAGCAACCATATAGGGGTGGGCGGTATAAATGGTATAACGGTAGAAACGATATGAATTTGGCCAACGGTAGAGATTTTGACTATACGGCCTACCGCAATATAAAGAAGTAATCAGGTTAACAGGGAGAAATGGTAATGTTTGTTTTTTACTAGGGCTGTCAAAGTTAATATAAATTCCTTTTAACGCTAATTTTTTAAAACGCGTTAACGCACGTTCTGCTATATTGGC
Organism: Lutjanus campechanus; assembly: GCA_027495735.1. Taxonomy (NCBI): domain Eukaryota; kingdom Metazoa; phylum Chordata; class Actinopteri; order Lutjaniformes; family Lutjanidae; genus Lutjanus; species Lutjanus campechanus. The sequence goes on along the minus strand of JAJHUR010136305.1, from coordinate 1,303 downwards.
CTGATCAACGGTTTGAATCAGCAGCTGGAAATTAATCAGCTGACAGCTGCGAAGACGCGAGCTTCTGTCACCCGACAATGTAAACAGGCTCGTCTGTTTAAGCGACTGGCTCAGCGCAAAGAAACAATGAGACGAGCGACTGCTGATTGAGCTGCAGCTCCAGCTGAAACCAGGTAAAAGTTAAAATAAGTCTGAGCAGAGAGAGAGAGAGGGGGAGGGAGAGAGAGAGAGAATATGGACAGATGTGTTGACTTGATATAAAAAACTTTCATGATCATGAATCATTTTTATTTTTATTTAACGTGCACATCTGTGGTGCGTGATTTTTTTTACTCCAAGTCCGATTTATGTACTTTTAAATACTTAATTATTTCATGCCGATCAATCATAACAGACGGGAGGAGAGACAAGCTGTAGAGGGGAGTAGGGCTGGGTATCGTTTGAAATTTTTCGATACCAGTACCAACACCAGTACCCTTAAAACGATACCGATACCAATTGAGTACTTCATTCGATACTTTTTTTTCAACATCATTCATGTTTAACACACAAAAGACAATTACTGTTAACCTAGTAACCAAAATATATTACCTGGAGTTACCAACGGTTGCTCTTTGTCGTCCTGAGATGACAACGCTGGTGTTGAAGCCGGCTTCTTGCTAAACACCGTGCAGCTCTCCACTCTGAAGTTCTGAAGTGTTTGATCATGTTGCTGGTGTTCCCAGATTTCCCAAAAATATGCTTACCGCATTTTATGCAGGCATTAATCCCCGGCGACACGGGCTCGTAGAAGAGCCATACTCTAGATCAGGGGTTTTCAAAGTGTGGGATAGTGAGCCTCCCCTAAGAGAGCTCAAAAGCATGCCGCCCCCCCTTCAGGGGCTTTTCATATCGCAGTCTCAACATCATGCATAAATCCTTTCTATGACGGCAATAAACCGATTGCCAATCTTGCCACCTTATTTTGCTCACCTCTGTTTTAGTGGGAACAAATGACATGCAGTCAATATTCGGGTTAAGGTCAATATTCCGGTTTCTGAAACATTCGGAATAACCCGTTTACATACCTGAGCAAACAGGGTTATTCCTGTATACATGGTAATTGTAAGATATCCCGATCAAAACAGCGACACACAGAGACATATCGACTCCGCAGCCGCCACATAAATGCGTACTGATGCATTTCACGCAACACATCAGATTTTGTTACACAGTAACAACATGTACTGAATGGCTGCTCCACCTTAAGGCTCAGAGTAGTGTATTATAAAAGGTATTTAGGCAGTAATTTCAGCACTATCAA
>JAJHUR010136304.1:0-15225 GCA_027495735.1 Lutjanus campechanus | reverse complement strand
GTGGGGGGTAGGGGGGAGGGGGGGGGGGACTGCTTGCCAAACACACCTGTGGCTCCGCAGCTCTCCCCCTGCCTCCTCATCACACTCCTGCAGAGTTCATTATCACAGCTCAGACTGGCTGAGGAAGAAAATACTTCTATCATCTAACAGTCTCACATAAGGAAACGCACACACAGCCTCTTGCGCACACGTGAAAACACAGACTGCGATGAAAAGTGGAGACAAACAGCAAACACACACACACACACAATCACTTGCTTATACTGTACACACACACGTAGACGAGAAGCAGCTGGTGGGAAAAGCAGCGTCACTTGTAGGAAGTAGGTCAAAATGCTGTTGATTAATTATTTCCTGGTGGCTAATAGCCTTTCTCCAGCCTAATAAGGCAGAACGTGGCACCGCATTTAACACATGATGAATCTGCAGCTAATTAACACCTAACAAGACTGTTAATGAGGGTCTTAATGAGCTGGATACCTGGCCAGTGATTTGAAGGAGCTCGTTGCTTTTGGACAGAAGGAACTCAATCTTTCCTCAGTCACTCAGCCAAAGAAGAAACTGACGGCATGTTTGTCATACATGAGCCATTGTGTGTGTTTTGTATACTTAATCTGAATGGAGTGAAGGTGCACTCACTAAGAAACACAAACACACACTCTGCTGGAAAGCTGTTGTTGACTGAGACTCAGTAATGGCCTCTTGTCACCGTTCCTCCGGGGATTGTCTGTCACATCAAAGTTAATGAGTTTCGGGGTTTTTAGTCTCCAGTCTAACGCTGTCAGAAGTACACTACACCACGTTTCCTCCTGACGCTGCAGGTCGTGCAGAATCCATAATCGTTTTGAAGTTCTAAAACCAATCAAAATCATCAGTGACAAGCTTTAACTCCGCTAACAGCATCGGGAGGGAAGTGTTATTTAGAAACAGGGCTGAGCAGACGTGATGTGGGACGACATTCTCAAGCAGGTGCACTTCTCTCAGGTCTTCTGTGTGTGCTCGTCAACCCTTTATTCAATTTTGAGGAGCAAACACAGAGCAACATTTCTCCTTCTCTTCATCCTGCTAATGCATCATTGATCTGTATGTACCAGCTGTGTCCCAGCTCAGAAAACTTATCAGGGAGATATATTTGAAACACTCTCAAGATGCACGTTAGAAAAAAGTGAGTAATATTCAGTCTTTTGCCTCTCTTCTAGCTAGATGAGCAGTATTACTCAGGTGAAATGAAGCTGCCCTACACCTACACACTTTCAATGGCTTGAAAAGATCATGACTTGCCATAAAAAGCCTCTGGTAATTTGGCTTGAAATAGAAAAAAATGCATATATGATATCAAAGCTGAGTGTCCATTAAGCATCCACACAATCCGAGTCAAAATAAATGCCCCTAACTATAAGAACACCTACATTAAAAAACAGCTCTAGGCATCTTTGATAGACATTCAGTTGGGTCAACAGACGTTATCATTGTCCACCACAATGTTTCACTGTGGACATCTTCCCATACTGCACCAACATAAAGTCACAGTTCAACAAATCGGACAATTCCTTCACACCTTTTAATTCAGCATTCTTCTTGACAGCAAACAGTGCTCAGCAACGACTAGCTACCGATATGTTGAGGCGACTTAAGTATGTTTTTACAAAGCCTACTCAAACTGCTAACACACAGAAGAACCAGAAACACAAAAGTTGGACACTGAAAAAAAGAAAACAGCAATGAACATTTAGGAAGGAATGAAGGCAGGATTTAAGTGGCTAAAATATGACACATCTAAGGACGGCAAGTTTCCCCAACTAGCTGCAAAGTGCGGAAAGAATGCCTTCAGGAAACATCACATCACAGTTCATGGGAAAAAGTGTCACACTTATGGAAGGATGTGTTAACTTAAACTTTAAAATTGCCCCTTCTATTTACACAACTTTATATTTGGGCCATCAAAACTCTGCTTTGGCCACCAAATTTAGGGGCTTGGTGGCCCGTGGGGGCAGTACTTGAAAATGTTCATTTCTATCCCTGGCTATGGACAGTGGAAACAGCTAAATGTATTTTAGCCATCTAAAAATCACTAAGTTTAAGTTAAATGTTATAGGGGTCTTTTCCAGCACAGAGAGCTACGGTGTGGTATGGATTCTTTATTGTAATTGTTCCTAAAATCACCTAATCTATCATTCACTCACTGAGTGCGTTACTATGGGCAAAGAACATCTGGTTTCTTTCAGGGCCAGTTGAAGTGGATGAGACAGGAGGGTTGAAGTATATTTTTGATTGTGTTGAAGAATATATCGTGGTTGGAAACCAACACAAACATAAATCTTTAATTTGTTTATTAATAATATTTTACTGATACAGACATACGTGTATGGCAAAGGAATGCAAAACGTCACATGTTGACATTTAGGCTAACGCAGTTTATGTCAGATAAAACCTTTTAAAACTGCAACTCAAAGCCATCAGTTACTCATTTTGTTATTTTAAAATTACAAATTGCTTGGAATAATTTATTTGAACAGCAGTATGATCTCATTACAGGAAAAAAAGAAAGTTGAAAAACACTAATATTAAATTATCCAATCCTAAATCATTTTTGCGTAATAAAAATCCTCAGATAATCATACAACAAACAGGCCCCAAAATCATTTTATATGTTTGGACATTGAGTTCACTATATTAAACTAATCACAGACACACATGATCAGTTCTGGCAGGAATATTAGAGGAATTTCCTTTTTTTTTTTTGGACATATCAGGCTTCTGTAAACGAAATGTTGATTGCAGGACCATTATTGGTCCTTGTGGAATATTACAAGAATATTACAGAATTAGCTCACAGCTGCAGACAGCTGAAATAACAGTCATCTGTTGATGTTCAATGTAAGCATTAACATATCTGGCAACTGTATCCTGATGTCTGTTGATATCAGATGATTAACTTAAGGGAATCAAACACATTTTCATGTAATGATTATGCGAAGACAATTTAGGTTATGTTGAGACCACGAATTTGTTATTTTATAATCATGACAAAATAAAGCTTATTAATTGAGATGATGAAATAATTATTGCCTAATCACAAGAAAACAAACACTGTACAGCTTTCATTGCATTCAGTAATGGATTTTTAAACTGCTATAAGTGAGTCTTACCCATAGGAGAAAAAGAAGACAGAGCTTCCACGTCTGAAAAGTGACCCCAATGCAGAAGCGCCTTAAACTTAAACCCGTTCTGATGGCCAGCAGGTGGCGAGTCCACTGGGTGCAAAAAGAAGGCTTATTGTATTGAGTCTTACAAGAAAATGACCTCAGTCCACAGTTTCCTAATGAGTTTATTGTCTTGTCTGCTAGTTTTAAGTCTTCTTCAATACAGGATGAAGTTCATTTAATAAATTATGGTCTTATTCAGAGTAAAATAGATGATAAAGAAGTGTATGCTTTGGGGCGCGGCTACGGTGAGTGATAAGTCATTCTCAGCGAGTTCGTCCAGTTCAACACGCTGGGCTAAAAAAACTAAACAGTATTGATCAAATATGGATCTAGATTCTGTTAATGTGTCGCCTATTTCTTGGCTAAAATGCTTTTACAAACATAATTTAGTGCACTGTTTAGTTGTAATACAAGAAAGATAATTAATGCATCCATGGAAAGGTCGAGACTAAGTGACCACCATTGTGTTTCCGATCTCCAGCAGCGCCTCCAAAAACTCATTTGAAATTGTAAAACTAGGCAGCGCTGATCAAACATGGATCAAGATTCGGTTACTACAAAATGTTTTCATAAACATATTCTTGTGTACTGCTTGGTTGATGGATCGTGACCAGGCAAGCTGCCATTATTCCTGCTAAGCGGATGTGACAAAACTAAGCACCACCGAAGTCACAGTACTACACACACCAGTTGTGAATTCTCTTCAGTACTGTGCATGCTCTGGTTGCAAAAACACAAGATGATGATCCCCATGATGCCAAAACCATAGTCAAAAAACAAATGGACAATGTCATGGTGGCTGCGTCCATTAATTATTCATCTGTCTATGGTCTTATCCCAGCAATTGGTATTTGTTGTGTCACCCTAAAGTGGCTCCTGCTAACCACACTGATCACACACACACACAGCAGTCCTTGCAGGCCAGAGGTCCAGCTATGAAAGACTGAAAAAACTGATCGCATATGGTTATTTTACTTCACCTCACTTAACTCGTGTCTTGCCAGTTTCTCTCTGTTTACATCCATCTCCCTCTCTCTGTCCCTCTGCCTCCCTCACCAGTTGGGCACCAGCCTATGGGAGTTTTGGCAGCAGCCTGCCAGCCACCCCACCCAACTGCCAGACCCAGAACCTGGACCCTTGGAAACATAAGCAAAGCCAGCCCTCTTCGTGTCCAAACACAGAGTCCCACCCAACAGCAGCGAGAACACCAGACTCGCTTTTAGGGGGGACAAAAATGCACCACAGAGAACGTTTTTCAAGTGCCTATTTGCTGTTACGTAAACTTTATGAGCAGGAGAAACAACATGACTAAAGATGGTTTACATTAAGCGTTAGGATATTTTGGCTGAATTAAAAAAAAAAAAGCAAATCGCTTGTGTCAATTTCCTGTTATTGTACCCAAAGTATTTATCATAGCACCGCAGCCAGCATTGTCTGTAAGCCAGCAAGTAATAAAGAAACAAAGCCAACAGCTTGACTAAGTAAATCTAAACCATGTTCAGTGTGACAGCAAATAGTTTTATCCAGTGGAGGTCATGTGTTGTTACATCCCTCAAGGGAAGCCTGAATGGACTAATGTTGATATCATCCTTTAGCCAATGCTAATCACAAACTGGATGATTCGACAGGAAGTATGAAAACTTTTGGCAGAGCTGGCAAGAGTGTACTTTCAACCACAAATGGATTACAGATGTTCCAAACTAAAAAGCCTTTTTGGATTCTGACAACAGAAATAGAAGTCATCTTTTTAAGCGTTCTCTCTCCTTAGTGAATACGATCTGGTGTCTAATTCTCTCGTTTGGAAAGGGTTGATCTTGGAAAAGCGGCTCAGAAAGACGCCAGACGCTGTGAGTCAGAGTTTTCAGAGGGAGAAGGATCATTTCCTAAATAGAGCGAAAACAATCAATGAAAGAAAATAAACCTGAGCTCAAACCTGTGTTTCTCCCCATGGGTTTAGGAAACCAATCTTTAAATTGGTATTTAATAACATTGCACTACATCAGTTATCTTTATTTCTTGTGCTTTTCTGACAGATTGTGCGCTCTGGTTTTGTGGTTTCATGGATTTCCAACAGGCCGCGGTTGGTTTACAAAGACTATTTCGTTTGGAAGTTAATGCGCTCCCCTCAGATTTACTTGTGGCTTGTTTGTGAGGTTGTTTCACTCTTTGAAAGGTAAATGGTCCACTTTGGGACTGCAGAGCCGCATTAACTTACCTGCACTATTGTGATTTCCTGAATAATTACACTGTGTGCTCTGCCATCTCGAATCCCTGCTAATAGCCCTCTGAGACCGTTTAGTATCCTCACCACACACCAGAGAGACACACTTTGGAGACTCGCTTTTATATCCTGATGTCATTTTCAACTGACTGGAAATTACAGGTGACTTCTTCTAGCAAACCCCCGCCACCAACCAGCTCACTTTCTCCCTCCATTTCCTTCCCCATCATTGTAGAAAGGTGATGAAATGCTCCTAAATGACTCAAACTGGTGCGATACATGCCAAGGAGGCTCCCACACAGGTCACCGCATCAGTGGAACAATAAAACTGTAAAAACAAAAGGAAGTGAGGAAGATTTTCCATGGCACGATGATGTCAGGGCCGCAGCGGCAGCCACTGGGTTCACAACAAGCTCTCAGAGAAAACTACTCTGCAGTTGAGGCAGAGCCAAAACGGGCTCAACGGGCTTAGGACCAACAGCTGGTTCTGGTTACCTAGCAACTCCCAAGCTGGGGGCTGGGGGCGCGCCGATAACCCAGCAGGCTTTCTTTGTGGGAAGTGCAGCAGTGAGAAAGGAAAAGCTTGATTTCATCAAATCTGCCCCCCCCAAAAGGTAATATGCAGCAGGCCACCCAACCTGGCAACCCAAACCCGGAGGTTTGAAGCGCAGTGTCTGAGCACAAGTGAAACAATCATTTTTCATGTTTCTTTGTGGCGATATCAGTTTGTTAACAACACTATTATATTATACTAATTATTAGATTCTGGTATAACCAGACTACATGCTTAATGGCCCACTGACACTGGTGAGATTTACTCTTAGGTATCAAAACTTGGTCTCAAATGACAAGGCATTTTTCAATACCCTGATTTACTGAAGCTGGTCGGTACCTCAGCGATGGGATAGTCCGAGAGCGAGAGGAGGGGGGCCATGCCGATAACCCACTAGGCTTTCTTTGTGGCAAGTGTGGAGCAGTAAAAAAGGAAAAACTTGATTTTTATCTAATCTAATCTATCCCCCGAAAGCCAACGTGCAGCAGGCCACCCAATCTGGCAACCCAAACATGGAGGTTTGAAGAGTAGAGTCCGAGCACAAGTGAAACAATCATTTTTCACAATTAGCACAATTAGGGCTACAATTTAAGATTATTTTCATTGTCGTTTGATCTGTCAATTGTTTTCTCAATTAATGTATTAATTATTTGGTCCATAGAATGTCAGAAAATGGTGAAAAATGTTGATCACTGTTACCTCGAAAGGTTTCATTTGTCCACAACCCAACTGATTATCAAAATAGTTGCCGATTAAAAGACAAATCTGTAATATACAGATTCATGATTTGTGATCAGAGATTACATTAACATGTTAAGTTGAAATACTCGCTTATCTGACAACAATGCTACAGCCACAGTGTCTTTTTTCGTTTCCAGCCCACATTTTGTGTTATTGTTTGCCAGTTTCACCTTTATTAGAGTTAAAATTAATGCAGAATTGTTGTTGTTGTTGTAATGCAGAATTAATAATCTTTTTGAAGGAGTAGATGTTTATAAATATTCAACCATAGATTGTATATTAGACAGGACTTCAGCCCATTTAATAAACAGTTTACGGCTCCAACTTGCTATTTGGACTGCGGTACTCTTTTTGGATCTGGAATTGCTACATAATGCTCCTTTAATTGAATAATTGACAACTAATCGATTAATCAACCGTTCGTTGCAGCTTGGCACAATAGGTGTTTCTCTGCCACATCATCAGGAACACAAACACGCTCGCTGTGGCCCAACACCCAGTGCAGCACATACACACCGACACATAGAGTTTGGCTGCACTTAGCTTCACACACACCCACAGATGATAACCATTAATGATCAGTGATTATCAGGGATGTCACACATTTTGTTGAATAAAATGTCCGAGGGCATTCGCAGTACTCAACGCCAATGCTCCCTTGTGGTGTCTTCATTATGGTTGTGTATGTCCACCTGCACGCTACTTACAATATAAAACAGCAACTCTATAACTATGCGTACATGTTAACAACACTCTGGCGCCTGTATTCTTGGGAGTGTCTACTTTCTTGAGTGTGTTTACGATCCCCTGGCATCAGTAGAAAAAGAGGGGGAAGTGTAATCTCTTTTTTTTGGCAGGCTTGCCTTCTCCAGGCCCCCACTGGACCCTATCAGCGCCCGGCTACACTGCCGCCACCCCAGCCTGTCTCTTGTTCCACTATGTGGACACACAAAGACCTTGTTTGTCCTCCCTCTGCCTGCTCTCCTCCAAACTTATCACCACCCAAACACCCAGCCAAGAGGGGTGAGGGAGGGGAGAGATAAAAGGGTGAGACACGGAAAGGCAGGACAAAATTCAATATAAAGTAAAAGAAAACACACGCTGACATAAGGAGATCACAGGTGGTGTCAGTCAGAGGAGCATCCATCCATCCATCACCATCTACTCTTCTGTACTTTGCTAGCAAGGCCTAAAAACAACTGCGGTCCTGAGACAAAAGCAGCTGTCAGCGCTGATGAGCAGCGGACTACGCACTTTGAGGCTTTACTTCACATATACACACACACAAAAGAGAGTGTGTGCAGTTCAGGAGCAGGTATACACACACACAAACCGGACAGAGGGAATCTAAGCTTCATTACATCCACACAGACACAAGCACAGACAGTTACAAACCATGGACACAAAATCAAGAGGTATGAAACAGAGCTGCAAACAATTAATCAATCAAATCAATTAGTTGTCAACCACCAACTATTTTTATAAGCAATTAATCAGAGTAATTCTGCCAAAATTCTGTGGACAAAACATTTCAGGATGTTGTCTTGGGCTTTGATTTTCAACATTTTTTCAGCATTTTCAGATATTCTGAAGGTAATAATTAGTTGTAGCCCTCGTATGAAACACATCCAAAGGAAATATGTGGAACTTTTAATACAGGAGGTTGATTTAAGCACATTTTCAGTAGGATGATGTTTTCTGCTGCAAGAAGACACAACATTAATTAGAGCAGGGTACAGTAAACAAGGTATTTTTGCTATCTTGACAGCTCTGAGAAAAATAGGGAGAGTTGCTGATTATGAGTGTTTTGTGGTTCAAATTAACATTTTAATGCTGTTTTCACCAGGATATTATGGACTATTTAAGGGCTGCACAATGCAGTAAAAAAAAATCTGATTATTTTGACAGATATTGTGATTGCTATATGATTCACGAATGGTGGGAATGAATTTTAATTTTCATCAAAAAAGAAAAGAAAAACTTTGATGATGTGACATTTGTTGGGGTCTGTAACAATACATGTTTTCTTACATCGGAAGAACAAGATTTGTAGGCCGGGACATCTGCAGCACACCAGCACCTCATTATAATGCTGTTTTGTCAGACAGTCTTCCTTCATCAAAAAAACTCCAGCTTTTGCAATGTGGATATTGCACTTGGCAATATTGCAACTTTGTGATTAATTGTACAGCCCTTGACTGGTTTTTATTTTACTTCTAATTGTTTTTCTGCACTAAAATGTGCACTGATTTGGGGGAGAGAGAAAAAAATTAACGAACCCCAAATACATCTTTATATCCACAGTCCATGCCTGAATACACACGGCGTTCACACACAGAAACCGCCATTAACACAGCCGTGCGTGTGCCCGTTCTTCTGTGACCTCTGACCCTGCAAATGACGACCCATCTGATCTCACCCTCCTCTCGCTGCTGTGCAGAGCTCTGTGGTTTCAAACCGAGGAAACACTGACACACTCACAGGGGTGCCTGCCCTCACATGCATGCACACACACATACACACACACACTGTTTTCATGACACACTTCATTGCGAAAACATAAGAGGCTCATTAGCCTTAAAGCCCCCCCCCCCCCCCCCCCCCCCCCCCCCCCCCCCCCCCCCCCCCCCCCCCCCCCTCCTCAACCTCTCGCCATTACACACACACACACCACAGCTTTTTATTATTACCCCTGATGAGGACACACACACACACACACACACACACACACACACATATATATGGACAAGACAATGTGAAACATGCTCCTTGCCTGGGAAATGCTGTCTCCACATCCTTCAAATCAGGAGCTGCACATGGCAGAGGAAATGTAGTGGAGAGGGATACGAAAAAAAAAAAAGTAGGGTTTGAGGGGATTCTCACACTGTGTGCCCCGGGGTTATCCTCTCCTCCTCCTCCAGCCTCCCTCCCGTCTCCTCTTCCTCTCCCACTGCTTGTTTCCAAATCTGTCCTCCTTCGTCACCTCACCCCCACTACCTCCATTTCTATTTTTCAGACGACTCTTAAGGAGGAGGGTGGAAAAAAAAAACGGAAGGTGGCACAGCAGGGCAGTGGGTGAGGGAACTACGATCGTCACCCCCCGTGCGGTTCAACTCCTTTAATCTCCAGAGAAGAGGGGAGAGGAAAAAAAAATTTTGGATCTCTACGCGTCTTCAGCTATCAATCAGCACTTGTGCGCGCGCTCCTCTTTCCGCCTCTTCAGCCAGATCACTTGTATCTTCTCTCCTCAGCCTCCTCTTCCCTGCTCCTGCTCCGTCACCCTCTCCTCTCCCTTCCCGGCTGGTTTGGAGCTATTCATTCAGACGTCAGGCTCACTCCGTCAGCCTTTTGTTGCGAGTCACAGAAAGACAGAGAGAGAAAGAGGGAGAGGAAGGGGTGGGGGGAGAAAAATGGGAAAGACGGAAAAAAAAAGACAAGCCGGTGCCACAGCTATGCAGGACAAAATAAAAGAGGGAGGTAAATAAAAGAGACGAGAAGGAGGAGAAGAGGGGGGAAAAATCCTTGAAGAGCACCAGTCACAGCGAGAGGTGCAGCGCTCCTGGCACACGTACGACTCCCTCTTCCATTCTCTCCGACCTTCCCCTTCGCTCAACATATTTTCCTTCCCTCTTTTTTTTCCCTCTCTCCCCTCCCTCCCCTCCCTGCCTTTCTGTTTTATTATTTGTGATCTGGCCCTCACGGTCCTTCAAGAGTGCCAGCCCCTTCCTCCCCCCCCTTTTCCCAGTCTCACTCCCTCTTGCTCACAAACTCTCCTTCATGATCTCAGGCTGTGATTTTGATCCCGCTCCACTCCTCCTTGCTCTTTAACATGAGCACAAGTTGATTGATTCTGCTGCTCAACAAGCCACCAAGAGCCTCATCGCTCGGCTTCAATGTTGCACAGTAATCACAACATTTTTCACAGAGATGTACCGATCCACTTTTCTTCAGTTCTGATTCAATTCTGACATCTGAATCTGAGATATAAATACTATGCCAATACCAGTGCTCTTTTTCTTGATGTTTATTTATTACTATTATTATTATTATTATTATTATTATCAGTAGTAGTAGTAGTAGTAGTAGTAGTAGTAGTAGTATTAGCCCTGCTCCGGCTGAGGACACTGCTGTAGTCTGGAGTATGGTGCGCTGAGCCAGGAGGACAAGTAAGAGAAAAACAGTCCCTCCCCCTGACCCCCAACCCACACCCACCTGACTCTTGAATGAAGTTTGTTTTACGGAGTTATCAAGGCAATTCAAGCTCGTCTTAGTTCAGTAAAAGAGATCAACTTGATTTCAAAAGTTGATCAGTTGGATTCTACTGTTAAATGAAGAAAAGAGGTGCGAGAATATTCTCTTTCTTAACATTTTGTGAGTTCATTTTGTTTATTTTGTGGCTGCTCACACACATCTCCCACATTTTGACTTTTTTTTTTTGTTCTGGCACCAACACCACAGCAAGATGACATTTTAGCTTGGTTATGTGGCCTACTACTCTGTGTTTGCCTCCAGTTTTTCCTCGTTTTGCCTCCAGCTAACACTGTGACGTCATCATGACGTCGGCCCAAAGAAGGGTCTATATGCAGCTCGCAGGAGAAACAGAGGTGAGCAGTCAGACTGGAGAAATGGCACATCTGTGTACGCTCTTTTTAATAGAAAATCCTGCAGATGCTAAATGAATTCATATTCAAATTATCTCCAGACACACACATACACACACACACACACACCTGCCACTGAGCTCTCTGGGGATCAGAACAAGCACAAAGTGTGTTCCTCTTTCACCCGAGTGTTGATTGCAGACACAAGCAGTCAGTTCCTATACGTGAACTTGTGGTAACACTTCGAAAAATCCTTCCCAGAGTCTAATTGATCCTGAGAGTTAAACCTCAGGACAGGAGTAACAGATTAAATTGTTTGCTACTACTACACTAGACAGAGAGGTGAGCACAACACTGAGCCACTTTGGCTCCGACAGATGCCTTAAAAAGGATTTTCATAATGAAGATTAAGAGGTCTGACCAGCCAGTCAGGCCATCAATCATGGATACAACTCTGCTTTGTAGAGGGAGCTTGCCCTCTGAAGATAAATAATAGTTCAGGTTTTTAATTATCCACAGCTGAAACTAATGCGAACAATTAGACAATTCTGCAACTATTTTCTTAATCAATTAATTGGTTAGGTAAACTTTCAAGCAACATTGGCAAAAGGCTTTGATTACTCAAGCATCTCAAATGTCAAGGCTGCCTTTTTTCCTTGTCTTTCCACTCTTGGTTGGTCAAAAAAGCAATTTCAAGACATTCAGCTAAGGAAATTATGATGGACAATTTTCATGGGTAATAACAAAAAATAATATTTAGTTGCAGCCTGAAGGCTTATGACAGATGTATGTACCAGCACATACTGTAAGTGTAAAGATATTAAAGGGCATAAATGTTTATAGACTAAACTTTTAGGTTCTTACACTTATATTACATCTATGCCTTCTCATTTGTTGAGAAATTCATGATCTATGAATATGCAGATATTGCTCATCTCTAAAGTTTAAAGGAATAGTTCACCCAAAAATGAAAATTCAGTCATTACCTATTCACCCTCATGCTGATTGAAGGTCAGGTTTGTTTTTTTAATCCACAAAACACTGCTGGAGTTTCACAGGAAAAGTGTTGCAGAAGCTCCCAAACAATGGAAGTGAATGGTGACCAGTTTTCAAACATATAAAAAACAACAGAATAAAAACATAAAGTGCCTCCATACTGCTCATCTGGAGTAATCCAAGTCTCCTAAAGCCCCAACATGTCAAGCTGATCAGAAAAAAATGTTATTTGCACCATGTTTTTAGCCTGAATCTTCACTGTAGATCCTCAGCTTGGAGCCATGTTCAGGTGCACATGCACACTGTCTGAACTGATTGTGTGTGTGTTGTGATGGTGTGCAAACAGCATGTCGGGTTTTAAGGAGACTTGGATTATGCCAAATGAGCAGTATGGAGGCCTTATGTTTTTTTCCACTTGTTTTTTACATTTGAAAACTGGTCACCATTCACTTCCATTGTTTGGGAGATTCTGCAACACTGTTTACTGTGAAACTCCAGCAGTGTTTTGTGGACTAACAGAATAAACCCAACCCTCAATCAGCATAAGGGTGAGTAACATTGACTACATTTTCAATTTTGGGTGAACTATCCCTTTATAAGCAAAAAAATGCAGTAACAATTTGACAAAAATGACAAATTCTACTGAATAACTTTAATTACTGGACACAAGATGTCTCCGGCTTCACTGGAGATTTCATGGTTTCACATCACACTTGTTTAAGTTGCATATTGGACCACAACTGGCTTCCAAACCAGTTGCTCCCTGTTCAGCAGATGGACGTTCAATTTTCTTCAAATGTCAAACTCTGCACATTCATCATTCTGCACAGTGATCTGATAGGAGGGGGATTCAATATATTGTACTAATTCAATTATTTCTTGGTCACCCAAAGCATCTGAATCAAGATTGTTTATGTTAACTGTTACATTAAACAAATCGGACATATTGTTACTGGATTTTTACACTCCCAAATATAAACATCAGTACCAAAAATCCCGTATCAGTTGGGCTGTAGTCAACATGAATGGATAAACAACTAAATTAATGAATTAGTGCTGAAATGTTTAACAGATTAACAGTCATGAATCGACAACAACTTTGATAATCTGTTAATCGCTCAAGTCATTTATGAAGCAGAAATGCCAAATGTTTGCTAATTCAAGCTTTGCAATGAAAATCTGGTGCTTTTACTCAGTTTTACATCATTGTAGACTGAATATCTTTTGGTTTAAGACTGTTAGCTGATCAGATTAAACAATCAATCTGAACATGTCACCAACAATGAAAGTAACTGAATGAACAAGATGAACGAATGAATGGCTCAGCACCACTGTGACTAACCAGGATTTTAAACTGTAAGAAAAGTAATACACAAACACTAAAGAAAAATACAGGAAAGTAAAGTTTTGACCTAATAAATAACAAAACAAATGCTGTTGTATTGTACATACTGTGCGTGCTGGAGTGTGTTGCCTGTATTTACTGTACACTCAACAGGAGTGCTGTGAGTTTAAAGGGCTCCATTGAAGAGGTTTGGTTACATGTAACCAGAGCCCACAAACCAGGCCTGGAGTTAAAAAAAAAAGCCTCATTCATAAAAAGGGAGAAGGGCCTACGGAATAATGTGACCTCTAAAATTCACTGTCCCATCTGCCTCCTGTGATCTACATGATGTGGTGCTGCCAAACGATTGAAGCACAAACGAGATAGTGGGGAGACGGGATGGGTGAGAGGAGAAGAGGGGCAGTGAAAAAAAAAATGAGAGAGATGGCACAGCTGCAGGTGGACAACAGATGTTGAGCTTTTTTTTTTTTTTGCAAGGCAATCTCAGCACATAAATTCTTGTTCTCCCATTCATAGCCCGTCTGTGCACCACTTCACCTCTCCAACACCATCACTCTCCTCCTCCACCTTTTTCTTTATCTGTGACTTGAGCCAACTGGCCTGATTAGACAGAGAAAGAGATGTAAAGAGGATGTGACCAAGCAAGCAAGCGTGCGAGCGTGCAAGCGTGCGTGTGTGTGTGTGTGTGAGGATGAGGGATGAATGGGGGAGGGCGTTGCTTATTACACCCCTCATATATGCTGCATGCTTAGACAAATAAAGTGTGAACAGGCATCCATGAAAAATGAAACAGTGGACAAATGTATGAACAAATATGCACACACAAGAAGGAGGAGAGGAGAGGAGAGAGGAGAAAAGGGAAGGAAAGGACAGGAAAGGAAAGGAGGGGCAGGAGATGAAAATAAAGGAAATGAAAGAAAATGAGAGGAATGAAAGGAAATGGAAGGAAAAGGGAAAGAGGGATAAGAAGGGAAAGGAAGTGAGAGGAAAGAAAAAGAAAGGAAAGGAAATGAAATTAAATGCTTGCACGCACACACACACACACACACACACACGCACACACACGCACACATACACATACTACTGACTCCTCCAGAAACTGGCTACCTTAACTTTAGCCTACTCAGAAATGTGTGTTTTAGCCAAATATCTATAAAAACATAATGTCATTTTAGTATCAAATATGCAGTGATGGCTGCTCTCTCTCTATCTCTCTCTCTCTCTCACACACACACACACACACACACACACACACACACACACACACACACACAAACCCCTCTCTCGGTGTGCACAACTAAAAACACTGTGAAACACAATCCCATTTACAGCCCTGTGTGATCCTGAACACGACTGACATGCCTACTGAGAAATGTATAATATTTTCCTCGGGTGCAAATGAGATTCATCTGCACCTCTAAACATATCTCCCCCGCACTTTTGTTAAAACACAGCCGAGCAAAGTGTCGAGTTCTGCAACGCCTGGTCACACACACTCACACACACACACACACACACACACACACACACACACACACACACACACACTTACACCCCATACA
>JAJHUR010136303.1:1584-21024 GCA_027495735.1 Lutjanus campechanus | reverse complement strand
AAAAAAATAAAAGAAAAATATATAAAAATATAAAAATTTAAGTTTGCGTTTAAAAATGTCAACACTTCCACCTGCGCTCAGATCCTGAGGCAGACTGTTGCAGAGCCTTGGAGCATAAAACGCTAAAAGCTGCCTCAACAAAGCTTTTAGTCCTGCACTTTGGAAAAACCAACAGACTTGAGCCTGTTGACTTGAGGGGTTGTACAGGTTCATTCACTGTGAGAGACAAATATACCGGTACTTGAATTGCTTTAAAAACAACTAAAAATAATTTTAAAATCAATATGGAAACTGACAGGCAACCAGTGTGAGCAGCAGGTGTTATGTGTCTCTCCGTCTGGTCCTGGTAAACATG
Organism: Lutjanus campechanus; assembly: GCA_027495735.1. Lineage (NCBI taxonomy): Eukaryota > Metazoa > Chordata > Actinopteri > Lutjaniformes > Lutjanidae > Lutjanus > Lutjanus campechanus. Next base: position 20,669 of record JAJHUR010136303.1, on the reverse strand, counting down.
TGGACCATAGATCTGTGGAACAGCTGAAGCTGGTTTATGTTGTTTTTGGGTGGACCAGATAGGAGAGAATTACAGTAGTCCAGTCTACTCGATATAAAAGCGTGCATCAGTTTCTCTGTGTCAGTCAGAGAGAAAAAGTGACAAACAGATTTTGTGACAATCCCCTCAGCTATAAGCTGTGTAAAGAACACAACTTGGTCCAAAATGTTTTGCCCAAAGAAGAACCTTACAATTACTTCACTCTAATTTATTACTTAATTTGACAGGGACAGTGCATATTAATAACATTTCTGAAAATATGCCAGAATCAGAGAGACTCACTTTCACCTGTAGTCCCCAGGCAGGCAATGGTTGAAAACACAGACGATAAGAATTAAAGCTTTTAAGATACAATTAATGATAACAGCAGTGAAAATATACAGATAAAGCCTGGACTACAAAGACGAGAGAGACAGTAGTGTACAGTATCAACAATAGCATGACAACAGTTTACACATAGCAGGACAACACTATGTTTGTCTGTCGACATGGTGAAGTGTTGATATAATGTACAAACAAGAGCACAAACGTGAACACCTCACATCAACAGCAACTCAAACTTTCTGCTCAGGAAATTCAAGACACACAGGACAGTTGTAACCAGTGGATCCTTGCGAAAAATCTGCTTATATTTTGTTCCAGTGCCAAGGAAGTAAAAAATGACCAGTGTGACCAGTCAAAGTCTAAATGACTGTAAGACACCTTGTGGCTCTGTGTTAGCTGTGATCAGTGTGGCTTCAAAGGGACACACACAAATCACAGCACAATCTCTGCTACTATCCCACATTAGTTATTATGTTGGTTATCACATGAATAGTGTAAATGAAGTGAATGAATGCCAATGGAAAGACCTTTTTTAATGTATCTGGTGTACATAGTCTGTAGTTATGTCAAACAGCAGGCTATCTTGGCTCAACTGTTGTGCATATTGGATCAAATAACATGTTCATGATTCCATAGACATCCAGAAATTAAGCAAAACTAAGCAAGTAAAGTAAGGGGGCGACTTTTTCAAGCTTTGACTGAGAGGAGACCCATAGTCTCAAATTTTTTGAAATCTCCTGATTCAGGCTAATATGTTCACAGTGCTAGCACAGCTTTAGACTGTAAAATGGGTCAGTGTTTTGAAAATGTTAGGTATCACAGAACTCTTCTTTAAATTTCAAAGAAACATGTTCAAGGAATGGTGAATATATCAGGAATTAATTACAGAAAAGTGCATAAACATTAGAAGCATGGTGGCCCTCATCTATGAGTTGAGACCAAAGATATTAAATTACCCTGTAAATTATTTCAATTACTTCCCCAGACTGTCAAACCGTGCAGGTTCTTCTGTCTTCTGAACCTTGTATAATGGCTTTAAGACTTTGCTCTCCACACAAATGACTTTAATAATAAACTTAAAGTTCTTATTTAGTTAACCTTTATTAACATAGCAGCGCTTTTATTAGTGGTTTAAACAGACAAACACTCCACTCAGACAGGGCAGGAGTTGGTTTCCTTGTGTCGAGACAGACTGTGCAGACTTCTCGCCACACATTAACTTAAGGACAACACACTGGAATGAGGAAAAACAGCTCTCTTTTTTCCGGTACTGCTCCACATTTAAAAGTAATTTTTGTTTGCACTCCCAGTGTACAAACATGGAAAAACAAAAGCACCTTTATTGGATTACTGGTACAACTTTTTTTTATTACTTTGAAAAGTTCCTGCTTGTCTCAGTTGAATGACACAAGGATGTTTTTCATGAAAACAGGACTGCAGATATCCACTTTGTTTTAAATGATTTACTGGCAGTAATCACCTAATGACAGACTCATTTATTGTACTTTATGACCTCATTAGGCACCAAAATCCTCGACAGAATCGTTCCTCATAGGGAAATACAGCATGTTGTATTTCCCTCTACACTTTGTGTAGCTTTGTTCTTTAATGTGTGTTTAAATACATGTGGTTAACTAGAAGAGATGCCACCATTTCTCTAAGCCAAAAACAACACATTCTAGTTTTCTCACAACAATTTAATTTCTCAGGCAGTTTGTTTTTCAGAAGTTTTATTAAAACAAAAGCACACAACAAAAATGCTACATTTGTGTAATGAAAGAGGAAATCCTGATGCATTACGAGCATCCAGCATTTATGTTGTTTAAATTAATTTTTTAACACTTCATGATATGGCACAAAAAACTCAACTCACTACTTATATGTATAATGTTGATATTGTAAAGTATTCAACACATAAATATTCCTTCATTTCCCCTTTGCAGTGTAACAATCATATTTTACACTAATTTCTTAATAAAATAAAATAGAATAGAATAATACAATAAAATGATTTAGCACAATATACATTCGATTGTTGTGACCGAACTCAAATGATATTTGTCAGTACTGGTAAAAGAGATAAGTCATATGGAAACATATTTGTAGTACACAGTGGAGTGGCCTATAGCTGTGTTGTGCAATAGGTTCCTGAATTGATTTGGACAAACTTATGGTTCTAAATCTATTTTTAATGTAAATATTATTGTGTTTCTGTACAATAAATTATGTTTTTCTTGTTATTGTGTGTCTGTGAGTGTTCATTCAAGCTGTGAGAGAAGGGCCCTGCAGTCCCTGAGTCTGTCCAGATCCTCCACCACATCGATCAGCATCTCAACCTTCTCGGAGGGAAGGACCGCCCCAGCGTTGTTCCTGAACTTCTTCCTCAGGCTCTCATTGGTCAGTGGGTTGCGCCAGTGACCGTAGAAGGTGTCACAGCGTCCCCTCAGAATGTCTCCCCCAACAAGTGTTACCTGGACCTCGCCATACATGCGGTTGAAATTGGCCAGGTTGTCCTGGGGATGCTCCAACTGAACGCGGCTCAGCAGAGCGAGAAGTTCAGGACGGCTCATGGCGTCGGGCATGAAGGACTGCACGGTCACCTCGCCGTCCAGGAGAGCACTGCAGGCATTGAACTGGAAGGAGTGGCGTGCCTCGTGCTCAGACTCAGGGAAAGGCCTGTTGATATACTTTGATCTGGGGACTCTGAGCAGGATGTCTTGGACTTGAGCTGGGGAGACAGTGCCAGGACCGAACCCCACAAGAACCTTATGGACCGAGGCCGCAGCATCTGCCACCCAGTGCATCCCCAGATGGGCGGGGAAGCGCTTGAAGGCCATGTCCTGCTCCTCTAGCAGGAACATATGGCCGTCTTCACTGGGTGATTCTAAAGGCCGCGGCACATAGTCTTCATAAAAAGCACTGAACCCAGCCACCCCAGCCACAGCGTCCAGAACAAGAGGACTCGCCTCGAGGCCTCTGGAGGCCAGCAGAGCAGCCTCCAGCCCCAAACGTGAGGCGTTACCAATGTGAAGGGGTTTAGACTGAGTGGCAGCATTAGCCATTGGGGCTCCAGAGAGAGAAGCAGCAATAGCCAAGGCATGACTGCACTGAGATGCATCCAAGGACAAGAGGCGAGCACAGGCCGCTGCACTTCCCATGGTCCCCACCACACTGGGAGGGTGAAACCTGGTGAAGAGGAAGACTTCGGTTAGGTGGAACAATTTACTCTTGTGACTCCATCATTACGGATATAGCATCTTGTACAGACAGCTACTCTTTTACGTGACTCCCCACATGCAGAGGCAGCTTAAAGGAAATAATTTCTGTATTTGATAAACAAGCCAATAATGCAGTGGGTCATTTGACTTGGTGTAAACACTTGCCGAATGGAGTCCTGTGTGATATTTACCTCCACATGGCTAATTGTGCTCACACACTACCCACAGAGTCTCTGCTGTCCCTGAGATTAACATAATAACACGCCTTTCACAGCTCATTGACGCCACTGAGAGACACACATTACACTGCTCTGGCCTCCTTGTAAACCACACTGCAGAGACCAGCAGAGTCAAATATGGATCTCTTTAGCCTCGTGTGGATGCTTGTCCTACACGCAGAATACAAATAAAAACTCTTCAACAAGGAGCTAGCTTTATACCTGTTAAGTGATCACCGAGGGAGAGCCAGAAAAGAGCAAAAGCTACTGCGATTTTGCAATTAGCCTATAAATGACAGTATCTACGTTGAATTTAACTCAGGTACTCACTTCTTGGGGATATTCTGGGCCTCATTAGAGAACCTCATCAGTCGGCCCTGGATCTCAATGCCTACGTTGAATGCCAGCAGGAAGTCCAGGCCACTTGGTTTGCTGTTTGCAGGCATCATGTCGCTCAGTGCTAACACAGCAGGAAGGACTGCTCCTGAGGGGTGAGTGGCAGGGTGCCATGTATCATCAAAGTCCATGGAGTGAGTCTGCAGCAAAAAAGAACACGTTTTTACAATGAAATGATGTGAATAGTACACAAAGTTACACACTGCCAGCAAGAACATAACATTACTGTACTTAAATGCAACATAGAAGCTAGCTGTAAACAATTTTTATAATTAGCTGCAATTTAGCTCCCTACACCGATCTTCTTTATCGGTGAATTGGAAAATCCCTTTAATTGCCATATCAGGCCTCAAACGCTGGAGGCAAATGCAGGCTGGAGGAATGAGCTTCACATTTTAATGGCTTCTTTAGGAATAGAAGCCAAACAGTGTTTGCAGACACTGACTGGGATGCACTAACAATGAAAAAAAACAAAAAACAAAAAAAACGTGGCTAGCAAACAGTATATTGTTTTGTTCATTTCTGTCACTTAACTTGAATGTACTCAACTGAGATTAGTTTAATTGTGCAACAAAGCTAAACTAAGAGAACTAACACCAACAATTAATCTTTGCTGGTGCTACCCAGTCACAATGTTGGATATTTCTGCAGAAGGGCAGTTTGGGATCAATTCAGTATTTTCATCAAGCCCTCCTGTGGTTGGCTGCCCAGATGGCACCATAGCAGAGTATAAAATAGCTGCAGTTGTGGTAATGGGTTTGGTGCGTCTGAAATTGTTTGGTGTACTCAGGACAACGGTGACCCATCTGTTCCACCTATTTATACTCACCGCCACGCCGTTGACGAAAGCTGCCAGTGTCGGGGAGAGCCTTGTGCCCCTGCGTCCATACACAGTGCTAATGTCATCAGGAGCATACATGTGCTGAAGGGATAAAGACAGAGACAGGTAAACAGAGGGTGTTGTCACAGGGATATTTTTTAATATATTTTGCAGCCACAGATTGTGTCTCTTGAACTTTAAAAAGCTCTCGCATCACTCCTCAGTTGAAAGCTGAATAAGTTTCTTTGTAAGTCAAACAGAAATTGGAGAAAAAGGTCACAAGGCAAAAAAACTCCCGCCTGTTCCCAAGTTATGATTTTTTTTTCACTCATCTGTCTGCACTCAGCTGTTTCACTGACATACTACTACTGTTTGTATAAGGTCAAATAAGGTCAAATTTGCTTTCATCTGTCTTATTGCCTCATATCAGAAAAGATATTCTTTTGTTTCCTCCGTGCCTCACCTGACAGTGCTGAAGGGCCAATTCAAACACGTCTGTCGTGCTGCCAATCAGACCAACTCCAATGCTGTCGAGCACCATTCTTTTGCTGCGATGGAGCACAACAGAGGACAGGTGCTGAGGCTTTACTTCGCTGATGAACTTTCCGTAACTAGCTGTGACCGTGTCCTCAGGGTCTGGGTGTGTCAAGACTGCAGGGAAAGAGATCAGAGGAGAAATGTTTATTTAATTTGTCTGCAAGTAAGAATGCTGTTTGTGACAGCTGAACCAGACAGAAATATGTCTTCTTGTGTCAGTGTTTGAAGAGCTAAGTTTACCTTTCACTGCAGACTTGTGCAGCCCTCTGACTGCCAGTACTGGTCTAATGGTTTTCTGTAGGACAAAAAATTACAGAATGTCTTTACTGACACCTATAACATTTGGTGTATAACTATAAAATAGTTGGGTTTTTACATCTCAGATCCATTACAGGCTGTGAACATGTGCAGTGATTTTCTCCCCTTTCTTTGTCAGACTCAGAACTGATTAATTCAGCCTTTTAGTGGACATTGGGATCACTGTAATGAATATTACTCAGCCTGTGTGCCTCTTTTGAGAGAGCTATTATGCTGCTGAGGTGGTGCTGGTAACAGGTGTGGTACAGTGTGTGGTCTGCTCAACATTTAACAAGAGCTGTTAAATTCTCCCTGACCATGTACTCACAGAAAAACACCTGCACAGTGCAAGCTATATGATGATTTTATACTCTTATATTAAAGTCTACACTTTGGATTACAGTTTTAAGCATAACAAGTAATCTACTTGACTCAAGCAAGAACAAGATTTATGCCCTTTATTACAGTCTGGAGTGTATAGTTCCCTCGTAATTTAGCAGAAATAGGCCTGTTTATGTCATTTTTTTAAGGAAAACTAAAAAAAAAAAAAAAAGTAAATAACAAAGAAATAGGCCTGCAAAAAATATTTTAAAATAGTTACCTGTAGTGTGGAGATCATGGTGTCAGTCAGTTGTTGCTCTTCTGTAGTCTTACTCTTTGATGCAGTAAGTTTGCAGCCAACAGGTTGTGAAGGATGCTGATGCGTGTCAGATGGACAGAGCACCTGCCTTATATAGTCAAGGAGACACAGTGACTGCTGATACCGACCTGGCAGGAACAGGGAAGCCCAGCCATGTCTCCACGGAAATCAGGGGGAGGATTTTCCACAGTGGTCATCATGACCATCGTCATAACCAGCATCACATTCCTCCTCTTCTTTCAGAGGAAGGAGTGGTCATTGATTATCAGAGGTAAGGAGCCATGATGTCACTTCATCTCACGTTGCAGAATGTAGGGTAGTGTGTGGGAATTTCATGAACTCCTCCCACACTCACCACTCACACTTTATTTATGTCCAACCTTCATCCCTGCTTCAGAACAACTCAGCAGTTCACCTGTGTCAGCATCTTCACCAGGTAAGATTTATTTATTTTTAATTTGCTTTATCACTAGCTGGAACAAAGACTTTATCACGTGTACCATTTAAAATGCTACATAATGAACTGATGCTGATAACCTGCTTTCCACATTAGATTAATATCAACAGTTAGTTGAAAGATGCTCAATGGCAGAAAAAAAATATATTACAATGTAAAGTTATTTATAAGACTAACAGAGAGCACCAAAATTTAAGCTCTGAAAATACAACTGACAAAATCAAAAAAAGTTTCTGTCTTTTGGGTAAACATCAGTCTGTTATGAGGAGATAAAATACTAACTTGTTTGGACACTTGCTGTTTTCTAGTCATAGAGCAGGGAAGTTGAATACAGCTGCTCTGCTGTGTCTCTTACTGTCAGAGTGAAACAGCTCATTTATGAGTGGGGTGGGGCCAAATACTCTCAAGTTTCTGTAAGTGTTCAGGGAGATATGACAGAAAAATGCCCCAGAGAATTAAACCAAAATCTGACTTAACTGATTTTGCAGGACTTAGCAGTTTACCATCTGTACTTTATGGTATATTTATGTTCTTTAAAGGAAGTATAATTCAATTTTAGCCTTTGTTTCTATATTTTAGTACAGTGCTCTGCAAATAACAACCATTAAGGGAATTTTGCTCTGTGTGATCTGTGATCTGTGTATTAAGAAAGTCAAGTTGTGATTTCCAATCACAAACAACAGTGACCTCTCTGCCTAAGCATATAAGACATGAGACACTTTATTTGTCATTTGTAGTCATACAATGAAATTATGTTTGGACGAGTAACAAAAGTAATAAAAGAAGAATAAACAGGATAAATAAGATGAGGTAGCATCCTCAGTCTATTGTATATATTAGAAATAAGGCACTTGGATGAGGCAGCAAACAGTGACAGTATTACACAACAATTAAATAGAGAGGCTGTCTTGGTATATTTACAGTCTTCAATCCTCAACAGCTCCTCTTAATCAAGATTAAGACAGTATTCCCTACTTCATTTCAATTAAAGGAAAATGTCCATACTGCACTGTGAGTATGAATATACATTCATGAATACATTGTGTCATTTCTTTGATTGTTTCAGTGAAATTACAGATTGACAACAAAAACACTATGGCAACATTAGATGGGTTTCCAGCCAGTTTCTATGGCGAACCAGGAGTGTTAGGCATGTTATCCAATGGGATCAGTGCATTCCTCGTACTTCTACAGAACTTCAGTACAGCACACACCGGCAATGCACCAGTGGGAGTGGAGAACATACTTGCAGGTAAAACTTTTAGAAAATCTGCTTAAATAATACATAATAAAATGTCATATAAAATTGTCTTAGTAATTTCACTTCTATGTTTTTTTAAAGGTGTTCATCTCATCCTGATTGGTGGCATATGCCAACTGGTGGCCGGACTGCTTTCCTTTAGAAAATATGATCATCTGAGTGGCACTGCCTTCATTGGCTATGCTGCTCTGTGGGGCAGTTATGGTGCCACCAGAATCTACTTTGGTGCTTTAATGCCACATCAGATGATGAATTCGTCCCTGTCCACTAACATGACAAGCAACACATCCTCAAATGCCACCATCCCAATTTGCTATTTATGTCTGTCCATAAAAGAGTCAGCAATTGCTGGTCTGGTCCCCTACATCCTTCTGTCCTTTCTCCTAGCCTTCTGCTCTGCCACAGTCAACTACATTATGCCTTTTGTCTTCGGGGCCATCACAGCCACCTTAATCTTTGAAGCAGTGAGTCTGGTAGCGAGCTCCTGGGCTCTCGTGGTCTCTGGGGTTCTGGAGTCACTCATTTTGGTTTTTGCCATCTACGGTTCGGCTGCACTGCTCGTCAAAGGTCTAACACAGCGCCTAGTCCTCAAAGGCTTTGGCACCCCCCTCTTTAATGTTCTCCTGCTAGGGACCACCAACTCAGCAAGCGCCCAGAACATTGGCCAAGAGAAGAAGAAAAACACTAAATATGCAGAGCCCATGGCTTTGGGTTTCTTCTGTGACACCGTTGCCCCATTCATCTTTGCATTCTACAGTTTTGGGTACATGAAGTCCTTTGGGTTAGGAGTTGCATGGGTCTCAATCATCACAGTTGCCCAGCTGTTTTCCAGCTACTATGCCCATCTGCGCCAAGACTGCTACCACACCACTAAGTTTGGTCTTCATGCCTCATATTGGCTGATCAAGGCTTGGGATGAGTTTGTGGTGTCTGCTCTGGTTGTGGAGGACAGCAAAGTGGTCTCAGGGAGGGAATCAATGGTGGGAAACTGGTTCTTTGTGATGGCAGGCTTGGTGCTGTGTGTGGGAAGTCTGAACATTGATGTTTTGGAGCTGATCCACAACATGCTGTTTGTCCTGCTCACAGTCTCCACAATCCCCCAGATCCCTCTGCAGGGATACTACATCTTCTTCGGTGTATCTTGCTCCCTGTTCACCGCAGCCTCCCTGTATGGTACCTTCTCACGTCTTATCAACACCATAGCAGAGAAGTCTCTAATCCCTGTAGGACCACAGCCCATTTCCACTGACCGGTTGAAGAAGGGTCTGAACTGCAGCAGGGCCAAACACGGAGACCAGGAGGCGCTGCCTCAAACCGACCAGGCTTCAGATGCCTTGTTCTACCTTTCAAATGGAGTCGCAGCTCTCTCAGCTCTACATGCAAGGTTAACCAGTACAAATCCTACCTTCCTCCATCTGACTGTCCCTTGGGTGCTTATCTCTGGAGCCATCATCCAGGCCTATGTCAGCCGGCTTCAGGTCACAAGAGGTGGCCGTTTTGGGTCTGTCATCTCATCCATCTATGTAGCAGTGTGGGCAACCTGGACCTGGTTTAGGTTTGCAGGTATGTCGATACAAACATGTTTAAATTGTGAATTTCTCTTACTGAATTACACAAAATTCTTATCCCAAGTTTTCTTTCTTACCAGGTAACCTACTTCAACTATCCACAGACACAACCTACGGTTTTACAGCAGGGGCCATCGCTCTCCTGGTCATTAATGCATTCCTTATGCTGATTGGTAAGGTTAACAGGACTATTGTTTTACGAAAAATCCATTAATTTATTCGTTTTTGAGCTTGTCTTCATTGATCCATTTATTTTATGTCAGCTGCCTATAGGAACCTGGTTTTGCTGTTTTTAACAACAATCATGGAGGTTGTTCTCGTCTGTTTCCTGCTTTCCACTCTGCAGCGACTGCCATATGAACTAGAAAGTAAGTACACAGCCTCATCTTGAATGCATTTTTTAGGGTTATAAAAGTAGAATATGCAGAGCACTTATAGCGAGTCTTAAGTAATGATTTAGAGACTATACATTGTCTTTCTTTTTTTTAGGAAAATGCTGCATAGGATGCCTTTAAATCTAGAATTAGACTTAAATTAAAATCACTTCTGTTAAAAAAAATCCATCCAGTTATTGAAACATTGTGTCAACATTTTTTTTTTTACAGTGGCCATGCTTGCACTACTTTCAATAATTTGCATATATGGAGCTCTGGCATCACTGATGAACTGCATCTTCTCACAGAGACTGCTGCCTATGGGTCCCCCCTTAATAAAGGTAACCAATGAAGAGATTTATTTGGCATTTCTCTCCCAATTCTGCAGTCGTCTATCATACTCTATTGTGTTCAGTTCGTGAAAATTTCTCTCCCTCTGTGGCCTGTCTCAGGAGAAAATGAAGCAGGACTCTACTCCAGAGTATCCCTGTCCTGCGGTTCATTCACGACTCACCAGTGGTCTCCTGAAAATCGCCAGCCTTCTGGAGGAAGGAGGAGTGTGTGGTATCCCCACAGACACAGTGTACGCCCTGGCTGCTTCCTGCAAGAATCCTCAAGCTATAGAGAAAATCTACAATATTAAAGTAAGAATGAAAAATAGCTTGGAAGTGTAATACGAGACACATCATTAAATCTAGTTTCAACATTTGTTCTCATATGAAAGTCATGCACCTGTTATCTGTGGCCTCATCCAGGATAGACCAGCAGAGAAGCCCATCTGTATTTGCATTTCTAATGTGGAGCAGCTGGTGGCTGCCAAGCCTCCCTTCAGTCCTCTGCTGTGGGAGTTTATGAGGAATGTGTATCCAGGAGGCATCAGCTGCATCGTCAGCAAAGGAGACTGGCTATTCAAACTAGGTAAACTGGTCATAGCAGTTTAAATGCTGCCTTACTACACTGATCCTGCGTTCCATTTACAACGGTTCCTGCTAATCTTAGATAATATACATGATTAGTACCTCACCTTTCAACTTCTCTTGTGCAGGAGTGGGACCAGCTTATGACCGTGTTGGTACCAAGGACAGCATCATGATCCGAGTCCCTGACCACACAGTGACTGGCCACCTGTGTGACATCACCGGACCCCTTGCTATTACGTCAGCCAATCCCAGCGGAGAGCCAGACAGCACCCACCACAGCATGGTCATGAAGTAAGTGTCTCATCACGAAACACTAATCCTAATGCATGTTTCCTGTTATTCCACTGACCCACTACCTCGAGCCTCATACTTGATCTCACTGTGTCTGAGCTTACTGCTAATGGGTGGCAACTACATGCACATTCACTCACACACCGTCTCCTACCATGTTGTTTGCCATAGTCGACTGGGACACAAGATCCAAGGCGTTCTATGTGATGGGGACTCAAATGAAGTTGTTGCTTCCACTGTAGTCAACTGCCTGAAAATTGATGAAGGTAAAATGCAAGAATATTCCCACTACATTCTCTGTTTTTTTTTCTTTCGTGTTTAACAGGCACTTTGTAACTCAAGCCTGTCATACTCTTTTCACAGGGACCATCACAATTGTGAGGGAAGGCTGCGTCCCTGCAGTAAAAGTCCGACAGATCTTTGAGAGAGTGAAGAGCACCATGGTGTGATGGTCTTCTAGCTTGTTTCTCTCCTTCTGAGAGCCTCTTCATGACTGGTCCCCTGCAAGATCGGCTTCTTCAGCTCCATCATGTCCAGTCAGCAATCTCAGGGACAGTTTATGAACCAAATGAGAAAAATTGAGTGAAAGCTAGGTTTTTACTGGTTGTATATGTGTATATAACTCTGGAGGTTTTGGCAAATGTTACAATAAAGAAAAATTGAAGCTGTATAATTCTGACAAAAACAAAACTGTAAGAACTTAAAGTTAGGTAAACAAATATAAAACTTTATGAGGTGACTGCTGTAAATGATTAATAATTGCATAAATATATTTATAAATTTAAATTAACCTGTATGTTGACCTGAATTTCAAACTTTGACTGTTTTTAAGGGTGGAAGAGAAAACTTTTCTCCTGTTACTGTATGTATTTAAGCTATCGTGTGATAAATAAATCTGTGAATGTAAACAGTGAATTTGAGTGGTGTTTATGTTGCCAGTGATATAAGTTTTAATAGATTAATTTCAAAAGTATTTTAGAGCATTTCTGCTTGTATTCAAAAGTTGGCAGTTGAGAGGTGACAGGAAAGAAGGGAAGCCTTCTTAGGAGAAAATGAGATGCAATAAAGGTCACTGGCTAGAATTGAACCAGAGATGTATTGATCAGCACGCAGTGTGCACCTCAACCACTGCCAGGATGCTTGCTTCTAAAAAAGAGAAGAAATGTTTGGTACTTTAACTCATGCAGCAAGAAGTAAACCAAGTTCAACAAATATCCAAGGGAATATTTTTCAATCTCACTTTAAAAATCAGTGTCCTTTTAACAAGCACAATGGGTCCCACAATGAAATCATGGTTGCACTAACTGCAGATTAGATACAAAGAGGCACAGACTATGAAGCCTAATTAAAAATTTAATTAAATCATTTAAGCCCAAGTCTTACTCTTTCAACTGTCAAGTTGGACAAGTAGGCTGTGGTGGACACAGGGGAAAGGTAGTTGCCCAGCACCCCCACCTGGTGCCCCAAAAAACACAGCAAAAGTGCCCTCTTGAATGCTTCTATAGTAGATAAAAAATTTTTAAATACCCTCTAGGATGACCTCACTGTGCAAAACAACATGATGAAGATCCCTCTTTGGTTCCCAGTGGACAAGCTTTTAAAGCAAAGGGGCTCAGTTTTTTCTGAAAGCAGTCTAAGTAAAAGTGCTTTAGAGAAACATTTGTAAAATATTATTATATTGTCAAATTTGACAATCCTCAAATTTGACAATATAATACATGATGCATTTTCACTCCTCCCAATTTATGGCAACTGCTATGCATACAGATGCAGTGGCCAGTAGCTCTTAAAACTTAAAATACACATTGGAATATTAAGCATGGGATTTGGATTAAAGAGCAACAGACCCTGAGATGATCGACAAATGCAGACAGTGTCTTTCAAACACGAAGTCTGATCAGCTGGATGCACCGACTCGGATCACCCTGGCAGAAGAGGAGGTGAGCCATACTACAGCTGAGATTTAAGGCTGCTTCTGGCAAATGTCCAGTAACGGAAACGGACGAAATGTGATTCACACTGGTCAAACAAAGGGACATCAGAGACAAGTGGATTTAACTCCAAGCTAACAGGACACAGCGTGCAGGACGAGGAGGCAGAGGACTCTGTGTTTACATGGATGGTACTTGGTGCTCAAACACAACCACTGTTGTTGAACTTTTAACAGGAAGATGTCAATCATATTATCATCACCATCTTGTTGCTTGTATTTGCATTCAATCTGATGCAAATTCAAAAAACACACTGCGTGTATACAGTGCTTAACAAATTTATTAGACCACCACCTAATGCAAGGTTTATGCCACAGCTGCCCTAAATGAACAGCATTGGTAATAACCATAATCATTTTTTATGTTTCTGTAATGGTTAATACACAAGTATGTAGAAGCTCTTTAACTGAAATGATATTTTTAATGCTAAAATATAATTATTATTGTTATCAATGAATTTTCAAATTTGCTGTTTTACAAAAAACAGAAGAAAAAGTAAAGCACATGATTATTTCTTAATTAAGATGTCAAATTATAGTTATTTACTTACATTCCTGAACAGAAGAAATTGTTTTAGGAGTTGAATGTTGTGTTTGATTATGACTTCTCAGAGAAGCCCAGTGAGCCGGCTCAAATTTGGGTATAAAAAAGGCGAATTTAGTTTGAAATTCTTCATTCCTGTTCAAAATGGTAAAATGTCGAAAGCTCACAGAAAATGAAAGAGTCCGCATTAGAGCACTTCATGATGCTGGATGGTCTCTGAGACAAACCGGGAAAGACAAAGTCTTCTCACAGAGGGCTCAAGTCAACTGCCGAGACTGGTACTTGCAAAATGTGTCATGGAAGAGGCAGGAAACGAAAGTTAACTGAAGCATGTGTGAAAAAGGACTATTTATTTGTTTCAGTTTGTTATTTGCCAAATAAATAACAATAACATTTTTAGTTTTAAGCAAGTTTTTGAAAGATTTCTACAATATTTATGTTTTCTCGTTTTTATGACAGGTGGTCTAATAAATTTGTTAAGCACTGTATGTAAATAACTCTACATATGGGTTTATTGTCTCATATTGTAAGTCAAGGTTCAGATAAGATGCTGCAATCCTGAAAGTGACATCACAGTGTCCCCTTTTTAAGGTGTGATTATACAGGTGTCTTCCAAGACATTTGAGTTCCAGGGTAATGGTGGTGCTGCACGCATGACACATAATCGTTCAAACTTCCATGACTGTTGGTTTGTTGTAAAAGGCTCAGTGACTTTACACACCGGAACTATCTTTCATAATTAAGATACAATAACAATCACAAGATGTCAGTTGAAGAGAGACACTTGAGTTCCAGTTTAATGATGCTGCATGCAAAATTGGTTTCCAGCCAGTTTCTTTGGTGAACCAGTTAGGCACGTTGGGATCAGAGGCAGAACTACCATGTGTGCAGGTAATGCGGTTGCATTAAGGGCTGCATCCGAGTAGGGCCCATGTGCACGAGCCTTTAATCATTCACTAAACTGATCTGGGCCTTAAACTTCACAAGACAACATAATATTACACTACAGCGACAGCCACTTACTAACACACAATCTTAAAATAGTGCATGGATGGTATTTGTAGTGCTTATTCAGTCCAGACACTTAGGTCATGGTGCAACATAGTTGCTGTCATTCACCAAAGAAAAAAACATGACAATAACACAAACTAAGTTTTACAGGCTTATAGTATATTAACTCATACACCTACATCACGTTTATAAATTAAATTTAAATAAGGATTAATTGGCGATTTCATGTTCAAGAATGTACAAAGAGTGCCCGCATGGATTTCTGGGTTATTGCAGTTATGGACATGCGCAATACTACCGCGAGGGAAAATCAACAGAAAGTTAGTGAGTGAAATGTCAAGATAGCAAGTAAGTCAGAAACGAGAAATATACAAACATAAAGGTGTTGCAATCCTGAAAGGGAGGTCAGAGTCAGTGTGTCTGACTTTTTACGTGATTGTTTCCGTGTGAAAATTCAATTAACAAAACATCGGAAACTCAATTTTCAGCCATCTTCCAGGACATCTGAGTTCCTGAGTAAAAGTGGTGCTGCAGGTAAAATGACACATCACTTAATTTGATTGAGTTGTTTAGACTTCCATTGTTGTTAGTTTGTCAAACATGATGAGTGACTTCACTCACAGGAATTTTAGTACATAAGTTGGTGTGAAACATCATAACAATCAAGTTCCAGAGAAGAATTGACTTTGGACACTTCCGACTACAGCTCAACATGTTTCTTCACAATAAATCAGCAAAAAGTGTTATTTTGAACTGAGAGAACAAAATATTGACAAAATGTAGTTGCTGTCATTCACCAAAGAAAAAAACATTACAATAACACAAACTAAGTTTTACATATACGGGCTTATAGTATATTAACTCATACACCTACATCACATTGATAAATTAAATTTAAATAAGGATTAATTGGCGATTTCATGCAGAGAAAGAATAACAGCTTCCAAAAATAGTTTTCTTTCAGAAGGTTTCAGAAAAACGGGCAGCATAAGTTGTTCCCATGGATGTATTAATGAGAGTGCATCAATGATGTAAGTAGAACTTTTTATTTTATTTGACAAATAAGCAATTGATACACTTAAGTTTTTGTTTATTTGCTAATACCAACATGTAGACATGAAGATTGTGATGAACGTGAAGGTGCGCCTTCACAGAGTTTACTGCATTTTCATCTGTGTTAAGGTGTGCTGTCCCCTGTTAACCTATATGTTTGTCATCCATGTGAAGATGCGCTGTCACCAGTTTTTATATGTGAGAAGGTGCTCCGACAGTGATGATGCTTTAATCTGTTATTATGCTTCAACACCAGATTTCGTCTGATGGAGTTTATCACTATCTTGTCCTGGCTATTGTGACTCCTCCTCTATATCACTGCGGTGCATTTCACTGTTGTTGGTCACTTTAAAACTGCATGCTTTCACTTCTTTCATTCACTGACATTATATCGTATTATGTCTGATTGTGATGGGCAGGGCCGGGCTTGATAATCTTGCATTAAAACGATATTCCACTCTTAGATAATCATCCACTCAGTATGTACTCACCACTATGCCGATGTGATGATGGGTGAAGGTCTTCAGTTCACAAAACAATCCTGGAGTTTTAGGAGAAACAGGGTAGCAGCCTCATCCAGTACAATGGCAGTGAATGGTGACCACGGATAAAACATTTAAAAAAGAACACAAAACAAACACAAAATGTCTCCATCCTGCTTGTGTGGTGTAATCCAAGAGTCCGCGAGCCGCGACATTAAAAATTAACCGCGCAAGACACCATTTACGCCATGTTTTTAGCCGAAATGTCAACTGTAGCATGTAGCAGGTAGGATGTAAACATGGCGTCGATCTCGCGATATCTCCACACGTGCGACCATTAAGAGATATACGAAGTCTTGCGAGATAGACACCATGTTTACATCCTACATTTCAGCTAAAAACATGGCGTAAATGGCGGAAAGAAGCTTCTTGGATGAGAGGAGAAACGTCTTCAAGAACTCTATCAAGTCCAGTTGCCTACAACAAACCTTGATACGAATACCATGACCTGGATGATTGAGAACCTTCACAGACATCATTAATAAGTTTAATTTATTATTGAGTTCATAGAAAGCTTGAAGTTAGAGTGTGAATAGCAAATAGCAAATTTAGCAAAGTACATTTAAAGCAGATAATTTTCACGATTAAACTAAATATCCATTTGTGCATACTGTAACAAATTATGAAATATCTGGACAAACATTTTATAAACCTTCAATGAACATAAAAATTATATTAGTCTAAACAATTTCACCATATTTGGTACTGAGGTAACCTGAGGTGACAGGAAACACGTCAAGGTTCAGATAAGGTGTTGCAATCCTGAAAGGGAGGTCAGAGTCAGTGTGTCTGACTTTTTAGGTGTGATTGTTTCCATGTGAAAATTCAATTAATACATCAGAAACTCAATTTTCAGCCATCTTCCAGGACGTCTGAGTTCTTGAGTAAAGGTGGTGCTGCAGGTAAAATGACACATCACTTAATTTGATTGTTGAGTTGTTTAGACTTCTGTTGTTGTTGGTTTGTCAAACGTGATGAGTGACTTCACCCACAGGAATTTTAGAGAAGAATTGTCTTTGGACACTTTCCAACTACAGCTCAACATGTTTCTTCACAATGGCTGTTTTTCTGAGCTCCTGAAAAATTGCTATTTTGGAGATAAGTGGTTTTTGTTGGACAGCAGCAGTATGTAATGATAAGGACATATCCTTGAAGTTTTCCTCTTTAAACTACAATCAGAACTTTTTTAAATGAAGCAATTTTTTTTCCTGACACAAAATCTTTAAAACACATTTCAAAGACTATGATATCAGTATCAATTAAACAAGAATATATTCTTGGATTTTCCTTCTTTTTGTGATTGAAATAGAACATTTTTAATATGTGTCATTGTTAAATAAAAGTTAGAGCCGTTCATATATCACATATGAGAGATTTTTCCTATTTAATGACTAATTATAGGCTCATGATGAAACAAAGAAACTGCTTAATATTAAGTATTGTCAATTTGTCTTTTGAGTTATTTCTGCATTTAGTATTGCACACTAAACTGACTTCATGGAAAATGTACAGATTGTAGTCTTGTCGTGGAAATGTTGTATGTGTCATTTTGTTTCATTGTTTTGGTCACGACAAAGACACTGTGGAAACATCAGATTTGCTTCCAGCTAGTTCCTACGGTCACCCAGTCAGCCACAGTCCTATACATGACTTCAGTACATCACATACTGGTAATGCACCAGCAGGAACAGAGAACATATATGCAGGAAAATAGTTGAGAAAATCTTCTAAAATAATTTAATAAAGTGTAATATATAATCATCTTAGTAATTTCAGTTCCATGTTCTTGTAAAGGTGTTCACCTCTGGGCACACCAGTAGCTCAGCTGCATGTTCCCCATCCACAGACTAAGTCCTCAGCAGGTTCTGTGGGTTTGATTCCAGTGGCTCTTTGCTGTGTGTCCTCCCTCTGTTTCCTTCATATCTTGATTGGTGATGTTTGCCCACTGATGGCTGGACTGCTTTCCTTTACAAAATGCTGACTGATACTAACTGATGCATTAAGAAGAAAACCAAGTTCAGCAAATATCTCACAGAATAATTTTCAAACACATGCTGTGTTAAAAATGAAAACTAGAGAGAAAATACAGTCCAGACTGTTGCATTCTTACAACCAGTTGCATTTATTCCACAGCACAATAATTAATGAGTCCCACCAGTGAAATCTTGGTTACACTGTAATTAAACAAAACAAGACAATAGAAACATGATGACATGGAGCACACACTGCGCGACCAACAGACACAAGACTGTCTGTTATGAAAACAGTTATATAAGGCAGTATATATTATGACAAAAGCACACAATATTTTGCCAAAGTCCATTTTTCTCTGGAGCAGATATTTACTTTGTTTCTGTCAAGTGACATCTTGTGGTTGTTACTGTTTCATCATGTCAGTGTATGTGAGAAAATTCCTGCAGGTAAAGTCACTCAGCTCGGACATAAAACAGCAATCAAATCAAGAACAAGGTGTGATCATGTCACTGAGAATGTTTTTTGAAATGGAAAGTAAGCTGTCAGGCTTCTTCCAGGACATTTTTCTTTGACCATAAAAGGAGTGCTGCAGGCAAAATGACGTATAATTG